>JAUMHD010006726.1:0-11240 GCA_032359135.1 Ulvella scutata
AACTTTGGATGGATTCTTGTAAGCAAACATGAAGAAGGGGGCGAGGTATGGGCAGTGTTGAAGCACAGCGTCGAGGACGGCGCTTCTACGTATCGTATTGAAAGCGTTCTTGAAGTCTGCGGACAGAATGGCAGCTTCAGGACCAACTTCCTGCGTTACTTGCAAGGCATGCGTAACGATGGAAGTGCCACCCTTGACACCAGTAAGTTGTGCACAGAGAGCGGCCAAGTAGCAGTTGTGTACAGCTCACTTCACTTCTCACTGAACCCTACAGCGTTATGAATGTTTCCAAAACGACAGTAAAACCCTATAGAAGTCCGTGGTGAGTAGCCAGTCCCTGGTAAACAGCGCATGTATCTTGCAGATCGTGGTGCTGCTCTAAGTATGGCAAGATGGAGTCCTACAGGTCGGTTTCTTCTCTCTTCAGTCTGCCTGTGCGGAATACTGTCTGATCATCAGGGATGACTCATCCCTGGTTGAGTGAGTGGCAGCACGAATCTAGACGTTGACGGAGTGCACACAGCAAGTGTGTATCTCCACATGCCTGGAGCTATGAATGGGTTCATTCTCGGTGCATGTCCTTGTCCCGCCCTTTTGAGGGTGCCAAGGCCGAATCCCGGGTATGGCACGGTTACCGATTAGTTTTTCTTCTTCTTCTTCTAGAATTCTAGATCTGCATGTTTCACATCGACACAGGCCTCGCATGTACAGGATCCATACGTTCACAGACAAACTGCACTATACTCCCGGTTTGCGCATTCATGTGGACATCATAAAAGCTCCTTTGCAAAGAAAGCCAGATCAAGTGCCTTGTGGTTCAGTGTCATCCTCACACAGGCTGCATTTCTGGCAGCAGCACGCTCAGACAGCAGTGCTATCCTACTGCCTGACACGTACAGTGCATCCTCTGAGTTACAGACACAAAGCAAGGATGGCTGGAACGATTCGCATGTGCCCAGGCCCAGCCCAGGTGCAAGGAGAAGAAGAAGACAGAACCCACCACCGGCCACAGTCACTGTCACGCCTCTCTCGAAGCAGCTGCTGCAGGATGGCCTGTCGTACCATGACACAAACAGTTTGGATGAACGTGTGATGGGAAGGAGCCTGCTGCAGATGCGCTGTGGAGAGGCGGATGTATCGCAGGCAGCTTGGTGTGTTCATGATGAGACCTCTTCGGAGCTGCGGGGCCTCAAGATAGCCTTCTACAACCGACTGGACAGCACCAGGTGCCGCCTGCTTCCCTCCCTTTGCACTCCTGCATCTGCTGAAGCATACTTGCGCTGTGCACCATGCTGTGGGAGTAACACGCATAAGCCTTGCCAGACCCTCATAGCCGCCGCAGCTCAACCTGTCTATGAATCAAATTCCTGAGCTGGTCCTCAAAGTGCACACCCAGGCATGCCAGGCTCACAGATGATTATCACGATTCGCACACATCTGCAGTGTATACGTACATGAAAGGCTGCTGAATTTCATGCACAAGCTGCTGCAACACAAGCACATCACAATCAGTGTGGCAGGCAGCGTTGTCCCGCCCCCCCACCTCCGCCCCACCCTGCGCATCCCCCGCACAGCCCCCCTCCAGCCTCCCAGCGGAGTGAGCTGCAACAATTGCACCCACCTGCAAGTCTTCGTGCAGGAGCAGTGAAGAGATCGACTTTGTGATGAACAAACTGATGCAGGCAGCCGCTCCATCCGGGTACCTCCCCCTCTGCTTGGTGGCTCCACAAATATTTTCTAAATCATACGTAAAAACATTTTCATGTTTTGGTCATGTTTTGGCCATATTTTAAAATCATTTTGGGCCTGTTTCCTGTGCCTGGTTGCCAGAAGGACATCATCTGTGGCCCCCAACCCTCCGAATGATGGTGCATGACACAGTCACTAGGAAGGTGCTGGAAGCTTGCGGGTAGCAGCAGTCAGTGTGCAGGTGAGGAACCCTTCTGGGCTGCTGGACATCGCTGGAGAGGAGGACTACTACGGCGAACCCATCCCGGGCGACCCCGATGGAGCGCGCGCTTGACGCCGCAACCGCAAATGCATGCATGTGATGCTGTATACGACGAATGAAGCCATGAACCTCAACACAGTCACGCGCCTCACTGAGCGCCCCACTGGCCTAGGGCTTGTAGCAGTTTGACAGCTGGAAGGCAGGGTAGTGGGGCAGAGGGGCGCGTTGGTAGCAGCCAGCGTGACAAGCTGCAAGGGTCCTTCACAGACTCTCTGTGACGCACACACGCACACACGTTCGTTCCAGCACGCGAGTGTGTGACAGCAGCAGTGTGCCTGGAGCACCCCCCACCCCCTCCTGCACATCCATCCACCAGCATACATGCATGCAGGGATAGATGCTGACATAGTTATGAATGTGCACTCACTGCCCCTCAGCCACCCGGAGTGCGAGGAGAAGGAGGCTGCAGCATGGTGCGCCCCTCACGCCACCCTGGAAATGTGGCTACAGGTGACAAGGGCCACTGTTTGTCTGCCGTAAGTGAAGCTCTGTAGCATTGCGGTTATGCATGGAGGTCATGCAGGCACGATTTGACGGAGCAAGGCACGAACCGGCCTGTGTTCGGGACCATCCAGTTCTGCGACATCAGCCTCGATGACTTTGAACACGCCATCACCACCACCGTGCACGAGGTCCTGCATGTTCTTGTGCGCTCCCTGATCGCTCCTACATCTGCTCTGCCTGGGCGCACATGAAGGCATGAGCATGCTCGCACTGTGAATTCGTAGTGCGATTCCCCCTGCTGCGCAAACAACGTGTGCATCACAGTACGCTTCACTGGCTGCGCAGACACTTGGCAGCGCAGACAGCGAGGTTACTGGCGTTCCAACCTTGCACACGTTAACCCAGACAGCTGCAAGCCACGTTATTCTTGAGAGCAGGCGCTCTTCAGCAATCACAGGACCTGCTCTGGGGCAGAGCTGCTTCTGTTTGAATCGGAGTTCAAGAACAGTTTTGTAGGACTGGAGCAAGAAAAACAGTCGATAGAAAAGGACACGTCATTTTGATGCCATCATCACACACTATGCACGTTTGTTCATGGGCTGCCCTCTGTTTGTGCTTCTCATCCAACATATATCATTATACGCAATGCGTTGGCTGTACTTTCGAGCGCAGGGTGCTGCAGCGCGGAAACCAAATCTCAATCGGGAAAGGCACATACTCAGGAAGGAGTCATCGCCACTGCTGGTGCTGGCAGTCACTATCCTCCATCCTGAGCTTCATCTGCATCCCTGCAGCGTACGACCACTGCATGCATGCAGGTATTCGATCCAGAAATGTTCCCGAACTACTCAGGGTACCCGCGAGGGGAGGAGGACGTCGTGGAGTTCAACGAGGACACTGGGAAAGCCATCGTGAAGACCCCTAACGTGCTCAAGATGGTACGGGAGCACTTCGGCTGCCAGGAGATGAAGGGGGCGGAGCTGGAGGACGAGGGGGGGGAGGGGTCCGCCGGCGCCCACTGGGACGGGGCACGTTCCTCCTACCCATGCACTGAAAAGAGCCTCCTCAACAGCAACTCACGCATGCTTCCAGTATGAAATAGAAACTCTAACGAACCACAAATGTAGTGAATCGGCAAAATTCCAAATGGTCAGAATCAGGCGACACACAACAATCCCCACTTCACTCGAGCCATGCATGCTGCCAGGCGACTAGATTCGTTGCATTAGGGCTTCAGAGCTTCACACTGTGTATGAGCACGTTGTATGGGAATTCTTGGATGCAGTACGGCAGAGCTGTTGCATGCACCTGCATGGGTGCTTCAGGTGGTTCTCCTGGATTATTGGAGTTTTACGAAGGAAAAATATGCCTCGGTGTGTTTTGGGGTTTGTATCAACACGTGGACACTTCAAGCAAGCACTCTTGCACATCAAAAGTCACACTAAGGTGCCATCTGTGGCCACAGGGGGGAGGCGCCATGCGCAGTGAATTCAGCAGGTCTCGTGCAAATGAGCAGTGCTATGGCTCTTAATTAGGATGTATAGGAGGTCGATTAGCCATTTATTAGTTAGGCGCTAATCAATCTTTAATTAGGAATGGGGCAATAACAATTATTACAGGTTAATAAATGGTCTTAATCAATACCTGAGTGTGTCGTTTTCACATTGAACACATGTTGTTTATTAATTATTACAGGCCCTTCTAGGTACCCCTAGATAGGACAATTCCCCTATGTTTTGGTTAATTTGGCGATATTAAACGCACTTTGGGGATATTTAGTGCGCGTGGGGGCACCTATGTGAAAATATCTGCATGCCCTAAGGGCCAGGGGTTCCATTTGGTGGTGAAAAACAAAAAACGCCCAAACTGCCGAATCAGCTGGAAAAAAGCGAGCCGCCGGATAACAACATTCTCCAGAAAAGCGGCAAAAGCATATGCATGGCAGGTCGCAGGTTGCCTCAGTCGCCCAATCAGTTTGTCCGGTCCAAAACGCCCTCAAAGGGCCTAGTATTGCGCGTGCACCTCAAAGTGCTGTGAATCTCAAAGTGCCTCCACAACCGATCTAGGAGGACGATGCAAGAGCGCGACTGTTGTTGCTATATTGTCAAGTGAGCAGTCTTTTGTGTCAACTGGAATGACAACAGTGCACCAGTCTGTTTCCTCGAAATGGTATGCATATTGGATTAACAAGTAGACGAACAGTTGATTAGGATTAGAACTAATCATAATCAATGTCATTAGTTAGGGCTAACCAGAAATTGATTAAATCCAAAAATGCCGATTAGCCATTGATAAGGAGGGTGAATACCAATCCTATGTTTTCGCTTATCAATCCTAACCGGCTAATTTAGAGCCCTAATGAGCACATACATGCACGTATGCAGGGTGAGGTGATGGACACAGTAGGGGGGCTAAACCAGTCCCACCACCACCGCCACGTGCTGACAGACCTCATCTTGTCGCTGCTTCAGGACTCTGGCTGGTGCGGCTCTGCTCTGCTCAGAGGCCTGCTGCCCGCTGCTGCTGCTGCTGCTGCTGCTGCGTGAAAGGGTGTGATTGGTAGGCCGTGTGTGCGCGTGTCAGGGCTGAACTGCGAATGTGCTTGTGCTTGCATGCTGGTAAACATAATCAGAGCCTGGAAACCTTTATTTCTGTGAAATCGAATCTTTGTTGCATATCGCTGATCAGTTGCGCACACAGGTATGATGTGAAGTATGGCTCAGCTGGTATGAACTCGTTTGGCTACAAGGGTGGTTGTGAGTTCGCACTGGGAACTGCCGAGGAGGCGCGCTACCTCTGCGCAGACCCGGTAGGCCCGGAGAACACAAACAACTGACATACAGTGTGCGCGCATGACCACTCCACGGATGGCTTGTGCTTCAGCTCCCTCGAGACCGAAGACTTTCATCGCATCGAGCCTGTGCCGGTCTGCTGCGGCCACACCTCCTGACACATTCCCTTGCGAGTTTCGCATGCATGTTTTTCGTGCATCTTTGCAAGATACCTGCTGCTTCGTAGAATATGTTGTGGAATGCTTTATGGAGTGCGATGCCGGAGGGCGCCGCAGAGGCCGAGAGCGCCGCAGGGTTATCGTAGTTAGTTCGGGTGACAGTGGTCACCCCGGAAAATGATAAATTGCTAAATTTAGGGCCCTCAAAAATGAGTACATGAAAGTATTTCAAAGATATGATTAAGTTAATTAGCATAATTCGGATTTCCCCATTCCGTAACTATATCCCTGAAGCAGATCAGTGCTGCAGATGAACGGGAGTCTGGAATGCATGCTGGAGGAGAGTGGCCAGAGGTGCCTCAGCAGCACCAGCGTCATCCAGGAGGCGCAGTGTGTGGACATGAGCTGCTCTGACGATGGGCAGCTGCTGGTGCAGGCCTCCCCCTGTGATGCAGGTGCGCCCTCTGTGCTTGGCCTGAACGAGATGCAGTGACATTAGGCTAATGTCATTAGCAGCTGGTGCGAGCATGCGCACTCACATCTGGCACCGCTTGCCCTCGCCGGCTTCTCTCACGGTCAAGTTCGGACTTAGTTCGGACGGACCAGTCTGTATTGCATTCGTTTCATTCGACTGCCATGCTGTTAGTCCGTACTATCCAGGACTTGGGATGAGACAGGTGCGTGTTCACCAGCTGCCACTGCACTGCAGTGCTAGACAACAAAGAGCTGCGGTGATAGGAGAGACCTTGAGCCGGTGATAGCATCCACAAGAGTGCCCAGTACGGGGCTCGCAACAGAGAGCAGCTCACCAGGAGTGTCCTCCAGCAACACAAGGTGTGTGCTGTCGGTTGTTGCTTCGGTAGTGGCATGTACTGTGTCGTTTGTGCGAGGTCGAGCTAAGTTGGCATGCGATGATTTGCTGGTACATGAGCCATTCTATGGAGTTATGCCTGTAACTTTACACACTGTGTGCTGTGCTCTGCACCCAGACATTTGTGTTTCTGTTGCTTCGATGCGAAGCCACGCTGCCGGCTACCAGAGGCCAACTGCAGTTCACCTCCACCACACAGGCTGCCTTGAATCGGGGCGCACCCTCTAACAGCAGGATGCTTTACAGCCTTTTGCTGTTGCAGCGTGGGGGCGTGCCCCGAGAGTGAGCTATGTCGCCCCTAAACGGCGCTGCTGTTTCACGGCTGCAGTGCATCGGCTGGCAGCTGCCGCAGCACACCTGCTCTGCGCTTTTTTGCGTTTTGGAAGAACCTGTTGTGTATTCACAAAGAGGTACGTGCAGAGGTGTTCAAGTGCCCGGACAGCGAGTACATGTGCAAGGACCCCGGCCTGATGATGTGCCTGGGGGACCTCAATGACTGCAGCGGCAAGGGCGACTGCTACAAGGGCAGCTGCTACTGCCATGGTGGCTGGGGCGGCGCAGACTGCTCAATTCCTGTCTGCCTCGAGCAGGAAGGCTGCCCAGACTTGCGCTGCTGCATTCACTCTCCGCCTCTGGGCACAAACGTCTGATTTGCAAGAACTCTTCACATGTGGAACAGGCAAGATACGAGTGCCTCGTTCTAGCTAGGGTTGATGTGTGTGTAATCTTCAGTGTTTGTAGTAGAAACCACCGGCAACTTGCGAAGCATGTGTGGGATCAAGGCTTGCAAGTTTAGTACTGCGCGGACAGCAGACCATCTGGTGGCCTCCAGGACCGCTGAAACCTGATTGAATACGTTCAAGCAGTAGCACATATGCATGCAGGGTAGCAGCTGCCCGCTCTCAGGGTTTTGTGGAGTGGAGGAGTGTGGCACATGGTCCTGTGGGGCCCTTGACCGGGGGGTGCCCTGCATGGGGGGCACCGGGCCCCCCGCTGGCCCCAGCGCGTGCTCAGAGAGGACAGAACAGAACGACACTGTTGTGATTCTCTTCAGAGCTGCTGCAGGGCACACTAAGGCGCCACTGCTAGCCACGCTGACTGTGGCAGTATGCACGGGCCTGCTGTTGATGGGGGTACAGGTAGGCTCTGGGTCGCTGCTTTGAGCACCCGACCCCCCCCCCCCCCCACCTCTCTCAACATGGCTAGGTGGGCGATATTCTGGAGCAGCCTCCAGAAGGGGAGGGGGGTCCAACTGCGGAGTAGAAGAAAGTTGTAAGGACACACATGATTATCCTTACAACGGTGGCTGACTGTGTGTAAAGTTACAGGCATAACTCCGTAGCTCACTGTCATATGTTGGCGTAGGAGGAGCACCGCACATGGCTGCTTGCTGTGTGCCTTCTCTGCAACATATGAAGAAAGTCGGCACTGTGAATCTAGAATGCTCCACGCCAGGTGGCAGCACTGCTAGGCAAGGTGCTGAAGTGGGTTCCATGCGCATGAACGAGCGCCATTGCAGTGAGATGGGGAACGTGCACGTGTTGAATATTGTGCATTCGCTAGTTTGGTGATCTGTGTGTCTGGATATTGAAGATATTCGTTTAGTTCCACGCATTCCCTATGTACCGATGATGTGCCAGTGGCGGTGCCCATGGTGCAGGTGTAACCTGACAAGTCGTACCATACCATCCGCGTTTGCTGCTTCCTGCGGCGGGCCATGAAACCCTGCATGCTTGTTCGTGCACATGCGCAACCACAACCACCCACACGCACAGCACACCTTTGACTAGCACAAAGAGTTTTCGTCAAAAGTTGTGCAAAAACAAGGTGTGCTGCCGCACTCCGCACAAAGAAGAATCGCGGCTCCTGCACAACCCACACTGACCGCCTGTCCACACAGGTTCAGAAAATGTAGTGCAATCTACATGGAGCAGGGTATTGTGTCGCTAGTATTATACTAGCCATACAATAGTAGTATACTATAGTACTATGTTGCATGGGCAGGTATTTTATGGGCAGGACGCCGCTGTTGCCATGCACTTGCTTGGAATTGTAACAGCCAGGATGAGCCCACAATCGTGATACTGTGTCCGTACCTTGTTGCGATGTCAGTATACTTTAGTTTGCTGCAAACCAAGAGAACATGGCAGGTACGTTCACACCGACGCCACTTGAGTACGTAATTGCGCGTAATTGTGTATGCGTGAGCAAACTGGCTCCAACAAGATAAATGCTCGATTTGCGACACCTTTGAATTGGTGCATACAAGAGCCTTGTATCTAGTTATAACATGTCACTCTATGTGGGAGGGCATCGGCACTTGGCATTCGAGCACTGCTGGATGCACACACAGGATGCTAACACAAGCGACTGGTGTGCACATGCGTTAATGACTGCATTGGAATGACAGAGACCTTGGCTCTCATCATACCGAAGTTTGCGTGCTCAGGAGTACCGTTTGCTTAGGGAGCCTCCACCAAGCGGAGGTGCCGTCAACGTCAACCTACAACGTGTCTGTCCTTGCCTTAGCCCGCAAGCAGGAGTGAAGTTTGTAAAGTATTTTTCGTTTCGTGAAGCGTAGGTCAGTCGTGTAGCACCTTCTGCCAGCCGGCGAAGCGTCACGTTCTGCAACAGTATACAGTACGCATCTTTCCTGACACCTTTGGCACACGTTCAGCTTGCAGCATGTTCCACAGGTTTTTAGCGACTGCGTGACTGTCATGCCAGTTGACTGTGTATGCAAGGCCTGAGGACCTGACCTGACCAGAACCTGCGTGTACACGCAGGAGAGTGCGCAGGCTGGACCACCCCTCGAATTTTCCATTGCATGTACACATGAAGCTATAGCACGCGTTACTGACAGCTGCTTTGCGAACCAACTATACCGCAGGCTCACAGCTAGGTGAGGCGATGCTGTTGCGTTATGGTGGGTGTGGTGTGTCGCCTGGGTATAGATCTGTACGCATGCAACTGCCTGTCTGCGCACTTTTCATTTCTATAACATTGATCCTCGACTGGGTGCGGACGGCGTAGCATCCACAGGCAGGAGCATTGTCGTTTCAGCATCACTCCCTGTCATAGCACTCCCAAACGGCTCACATATCATGCAGATCGTGTTGCTACTCCAAGCATGGAAAGATGGCACCGTACAGGTCGGTTTCTTCTATCTTCAGTCTGCCTGTGGTTGATAACAACTGGGCATCACCTGGTCGAGTGCCAACACGAATCTAGACGTTGGCGGAGTGCACACAAGTTGAGCACACGACTGCAAGTGTGTATCTCCACATGCCTGCAGCTATGAATGGGTTCATTCTTCTGCATGTTGCACATCGACACAGGTTTCACAGGACACATGCGTTCACAGACAAAACTGCACTATACTCCCGGTTTGCGCATTCAGGTGGACATCATGAAAGCTCCTTTGCAAAGAAAGCCAGATCAACTGCCTTGTGGTTCAGTGTCTTCCTCACGAACGCTGCATTTCTGGCAGCAGCACACTCAGACAGCAGTGCTATCCTACTGCCTGACACGTACAGTGCATCCTCTGAGTTACAGACACCGAGCAAGGATGGCTGGAAAGACTCGCATGTGCCCAGGCCCAGCCCAGGTGCAAGGAGAAGAAGAAGACAGAACCCACCACCGGCCACCGTCACTGTCACGCCTCTCTCGAAGCAGCTGCTGCAGGATGGCCTGTCGTACCATGACACAAACAGTTTCGATGAACTTGTGATGGGAAGAAGCCTGCTGCAGGTGCGCCAGCACCCCTTGAACTCAGCAGCACACATATCCCTGGTGATACTATTTGTGATAGTTGCTCACTCTTCTGCGCAAACTGACTCAGGGCTGCACGTGAAGCTGCTAGCATGCACCAACAGCCCTTTAAGTGTTTCCATGCTGCTGACACCAGTGGATTCTTAGTCTTGCACTACGTGCTATGCGCTAATCTGGGTATGTACACAATGTCAGGAATTTTACACAAGGCTTCTGTGCCAAGTTGGCAGAAAAAGTAGTGGAAGTGCTGCAACAAGAAACACTGGTACTGTTGCTCCTATGCTCCATACATGATGCACACAAGCCCAACTTGAAAGATCCTTGCATATCTGTTGTTGTGTGGTAGAATGGAGTCCTGGAGTTGCACCCACTGTTTGCGTGAAGACACTCCACACCTTGGATTCATGCCTGTTGAACACTTTCAACCTTCATTCTTCCATCGATATCTCTCTGCTGCTGGGAAACTTGGTTGCATGCGTGAGTATGCATGCAGCGGACTGTGCAAAGTATCCTGTACATCCCAACATGTAATTACACCCACAGGACACAGGAGAGAGGCCAATATCTCCTATGCACAGCACTGTTTGAAAAGCATCCTATGCATCTCAGTGTCTTGCCCAAGACATGATTGCTTGAGGTTGAAACGGTTGAACGGAGTTTGTGGTTGTTTGGTGTTGAAAACCCACTGTCAACATCAGAAGTGGCAGTGGATGCTCAGGGGCTGCCCTCGGGACACTCCCGGACAGTCTCCTGTAAGCTACGTCACAAGCAGCCAGTGGATGGGATGTGGAGAGGCGCATCTAATGCAGGCAGCTTGGTGTGTGTGCAGGATGAGACCTCTTCGGAGCTGCGGGGTCTCAAGATGGCCTTCTACAACCGACTGGACAGCACCAGGTGCCGCCTGCTTCCCGTTCTGTGCTGCCTGCATCTGCTTAAGCATGCTTGGGCTGTACATGCATGCTTGTGACGTACACGCTTAGGCAGGTACGTAGCCGTGTGAAGTGGGACTTCACCTGAAAATATCCCTTGCCATGTTGTGAAACCGTTGCCCTGCCCACATGAACGCACACGCATGCACACATGTATGACTGTGTATAACACACACACGTGTACACACACACGCGCACACACACACACACACACACACACACACACACACACACACACACACACACACACACACACACACACAC
>JAUMHD010006737.1:0-11232 GCA_032359135.1 Ulvella scutata
CGGCCCCCCCCCCCCCCCCCCCCCTCCCCACCGAACCCCCGGCCCCTGGGGGTCCTGTCGTACAGTCATACAGTTGTACACAAGTTACAGGAAAATGCACTAGAGGTATCTGTTAGACTCCATACATAGCGTTACATTCTTTTGTTCATCCAGAACTGTGCTGACGAAGAAGACAGCGTTGGATTAAGCAATTGCACAGCGTGCACAGTCACAGAACTTGTACGACTCACAGGCTCATGAAAGTTCGAATCGAAACAAAAACACAGAGTTTGTTATGTTGATTGCAAGATTGAAAAGAAACGGTATAGAAGGAAACGTGAATCGAAGTTCGTGAATGTGTTGAAGTACCGTGTCACTAAAATCCAGAACAGGTATCTTTCTCTGAGAGCCACAGCTTCACATACTTACAACTACATACAAGACTATCAAAGATCGTGTTCTTCAGCACATCATTCTGCCACCGTGCATCTGATCGTTCGAGTTCAGTGCCCGAGCTTGTCGGCACGCTTTCTTCTAAAACTAACCAGAAACTGCACATCATATACTGTATTTATCGTGTTTCGTCCTCAGCACAATGATTCGGTAGCCTAAGCGTGAACACAGGCGATTGCCTCGGACACACGCGAGTACTTATCAACGAAATCGCGACGACTTTCCTATGTAACAGCATGTTCTGAAAATCATCATCAGCCTGCATCCGCATAGGTTCCGGCACGGTGAAGCACACACCACCAAAACACTGATACCTAACATCCGACGTTGGAATAAAAAGAAAATGAGTGCGAGACAGATGCCTGCGCTAGTACTCGCTGCTGAAACTGTAGCACAGCCAGGCGGCACCTGGCCGACATGTGTCGCGACACAGGTAGCACAGCGTCCGTCACACATACTCGCAGGCTCTTGCACGGTGCCTCAACGCAGGCAAAACTACGAACTCTTAATCTGTGCAGCGTTTGTGTTCAGCGAGGGACACACTGGAAGAGAGAGAGAGACACACACTCGAAGCATTTAGAATTTAGAAGGTTCGTATTACCAATCACATGCATGCACATTACGGGATCTGAGGCCCATAATACATGGTCACCCCATACGAAAGGCCATCTCATACACCGGCCTGCATCTACTCCATGCTCAGCTACTGGGTGGTTAGGCAGTCAAAATCTCGACTCAAGTGCAATTTGATTATTTCTGCGGGGTTCGTTTGTGCGTTAATAAATAGTCTGAGCCATGATTGGGTCGTTTGTGACAGTGTATATGCAGGCGAAGAGCACCCATTCTGACACCATACCAGCGTGATCACGCAGCTAACGCAGATACATGTTCAACTTATATATGCGTCATGTATTGCGTGCATAAAAGTGGGCATCTGTGTTCTGTACCGCCACGTTCTCGTCTAGCGCATAAGCTGAGTGTGCAAACTGCGCGACATTCCTGTGCACGTAAAACTGACGATTAAGACACCAAACTTACTTCATATCGAATAGTTGTATATGTGAGCTCCGGTGGCATCTGGAGTAGCCGTATCAGCTTAATTCTGTTCCAGCTCGAGCTTGTCGCTGTCAAGAGCTGCCTGGCATGGCAATTTACCCCGCTCCCCCCTTCGTTGTCCACCAACAGCTTATATATGCAAGGATACACAACTTCCAAGCAACGGTAGTGCGGAAAAAATGGCAACTTGGTGAGCAAAGGTCTATGCAGCTACAGGCAGAGGTCTCCGGCCCAGCTGTATACCTGAGCGAAACGTGCAATTCCCGCCATGCTAAGGTCACAAATGAATTATAAGATGCTCCTGAGCCGTTTTAAGTCAGCTATCACGGTATTAAGCGGCCTGGAAGCAAGTGCTCAAAATGTCACCAGAGTTCCGGGCTGCCAGAGACTGATCGACTCGAAGCAGCGAAAATGAACCCCGCAGAAACAACATTTAATGTACCAAGACGGGTTTTCATGGCGCTGCATGCGCGCTAGGTATTTTGGGTGTGAAATGAAGCCCGGTGCATGGCGATTGTATGGGTGACCATGTAGTAGCCCATGCGTTCCTCTGGAGGTAACGTTAAAGCTCTGAAGGATATAGGAGTCTTGCAGCAATGGTAGTTGCATTCGTGACTCACAGTTGAGACAACACGGACTCAACTTCGGTTGTCCAGGTTGATCTGCGAACGGTAACGCGAAGCAGGACGGAAAGGAATTTTGTGACTCAACTTTAGACCACGTACCAAATTATGCAGTGGCCACCAGTTGACTATCCTCCCATCTCGCGGCAAGAGCAATCGACAGCTTGAGACTGAAAGATAGCCAGCCACGCCCATGGGTGTTACATCATGTTGATGCATGTGCTGGCTGCTGCTCCATGCAGGCATCCTGCTGTTATCTACGTTCATTGCAGGTGGTACAGGTCGAATATTTCGGAAGAAGATCTTCCTGTCGCTCGTTGCGTCTTTGCAAGTAAACGCGCATTCGTGCGAAGACATGCCTCCCTATGGAATCCGCCGGATTTCGTGCAGAGAGCACCTTTTCACACATATTTCAGCGCAACACAACATCGTCTTCACGCTTGACAACAGAGAAATGTTTCCAGTAGCTTGCCCTACCACTAGTACGAGCATGAACCACAGCATCATAGCAAGACACTACATTTTAAAAAGTATCAAGAGAAATTTCCAAACGCGGGGCGCGTTCGCACCAGATGGCGAGCCAGCGCCAGGCTGCTTACGCTTTACTCGTCCCATTGTGCTCGAAATGAACTGGCAATCACTACACACTTGGTTTATTGTTGCTGGCGAGCGGTGATGTATTACTGCTGGAGGATGATAACTGCTGGCCGCACTCTGTACGCTACAGCACAATTGTTGCTGTGATGTCGAGATAACAGGGTATAGGCCTTTATGGGGCACCCTAATTCTTGGCTGTCTATATATAGTATAGTACAGGGCTATACAAATATAGGCAATATAGTGTATAGTACTTTTTGAATCCCTAGGGATCGACTCTGCGAGTGTGACGTTCTGGACTCTAGATGCAAGGGGAAGCAGGAGACTCGCTTTGAGTGGGATAGAGGCATCAGCGCTGCAGTCCTTGATTTCCAGCACTGGACTCCCAGGTCTCGGGAACGTGAAGCACCAAGCGTCCGGGGATACGGCCATCACCCACACTGGGATGAACGAAGAGGTTTCATTGGCGGCGGCCGCGGCAGGGGCGGCGGCAGAGAGGGGGGTAACGGGCAAGCCCAGGCCTTACCCCATCAGGGGTTTGGGCACGATGTCAGGGCTATATGGGGGTCACAGCTAGGGTGGCGCAGGGCACATTCACTGGCAAGGCTCTGGACAGCTCTGGTGCACTGGTGGCCACCTCGGCACTGCGATGACCGGGGCGCATGCAGGTGGCGTGGGCACACACCAATGGGAAACCTGAAGAATTGGGCCGAGAAATTGTTCAATGTCAACCCATTGCGGTTGCGGCGTGATGCATTGCGCAGACGGTGTGAGGGAGCGCCTGATTTCGAGTCTATTTCATATATATTAGACAAGGCTTCGCGCGACTCAGCCTCTGAGTGTGCAAAGAAAAGCTTCCGCTTTTCTTTGCACATTGGACTTCGCATTGTGTATAGTTGCGTAATTTGTGTGTCCAGGATGTGAAGTAAAAGGTTTCCACGGGTGACTCGTATAGATTGAATATACACCCCGTATCCTATAGATGGAACCGAAACCACGACTCGTATAGATCGAGCATCAACAGCGTGACACCGGTATCGCATCCTAGGTCTTAAATTTGTGTAAAAGTGGGTGTGGTTGTGAGTATATACATGCGTATCTTTTCCGCATGGCTAATGGGACCGAGTGAAGCCAGTACGTAACTGTGAAAAATGCACAAACATGCCAAGACAATCCACAGACAAAATGCCAAACTTATGTGGGAAATATGGTTTCTATAGGCTCGGTCTTGGCGTTCGAGCTGTGCAGAGAGCACTGTATGAGATTTGTACTCAGCAACACAAATATGCAGCAGTACACTTCAATCAAATGACAATGTGCACCTCTTCAGAACACTTCAAGGAGGATTCCCAAGAGCTGTGGTGCAGCGGTGCACAGAACTGGGACGTTATTGCTGGACAAAGTTGTAAACCCAGTCTTCAGCGTACCCGAAAGAGACGCTTGCGAAGCATCGGACCGGTTCCTAAAGAATCAAAATAGTATACTCAGCTAGTGTTCTATAATATAGGATCTGCCGTGCGGTATATCACTCGTACCATCCGTCGTGGTCGCCCACGATCACGTAGCGCAAGTCACCTACCTTCCACTCCGATTAATAAATGCTCCAGCCTAAAAGCATCAACATGGTGTCTATTGCTTTATTTTTGAATCAGCCTGCGTGTGGTGGCGGGGATCTGCGGAAACGCCAGAAGAGCAGGAATAATCAAATATAATAGTAGATCATGGCCTCACAGTGACAGACCCAGGGAGGCAACCGGTACCCTTTGATGTGCCCAACCCTGGTAACTGCAAAGATCCAAAGCGCGCTGCGATGGCTCAGGAGGTTCTGGATGGTGAGTTGCGGCAAGGCGGTATAGCGAGGCGCCGCCACTCATGAGGACGGTGCGCATGTATAGTGGTTTGCCGAGTTCTGCCTGATGGTCAGGCCGGACCAATTTGATCGGCCTTCTGAGGTGCTGGTTTGTGCTTACGTGGCATATCTGGGAAGATCAAATCTTAGAGCGACGTCAGTAGCACAATACATCACAGGGCTACACAACTTACGTACAATGTGGTTAATCCGAATTTGTGTCAGAAGGCCCAAGTTATACCAGACCATGAAGGGCATCAAGAGAGCTGATGCCGATGGATGTGGCAAGAAACGACCAAAACCCCTGAAATGCTGTTGAAATTTGCGAAACATCTGAACTGTAACAGACCTGACCACGCGGCTTTCTGGGCCTGTGTCATTATTCCATTTTTCGGTTACTTCCGCAAGTCCAACACAACAGTGGAGGGGCTCTCCTCTTCCTCAGGGCAAGTTTCTGTGTGTGATGGATGTGGTCGTAAATGACAACAAATACGCGCTGGCGGTGACAGCACCTGGATCCAAAGCTCGACTTCGGGGTAGCCCCTACCATATAGATCTCAGGGTGTAGGGGACATGTGTTGGACCCAGTAAGAGCCAGGATCTGGCACGTGCGCGTGAATCAGCTGGACCAGCAAAGATGCGTCGCTTGCCAGGCATTCTCATTCACTCAGAATGGGAAGTGCCCATGCTGCACTCCACTTTGGTCCAGGCCGCGAAGCTGATAGCGACGCTAAGCGACCTGAGCCCGGCCGAAGTGTCGGGGCACAGTTTCAGGAGGGGCGGCGCCACATTTGTATTTCGGGCGGGCGTTCCACACATTCTGAGACAGCGCCAAGGTGACTGGCTGTCCACCTACTACCGGGAGTACGTTGTACTCTCAAAGGGGAGGGCCCTTCAAGCCGCGAGGTCCATGTTTGATCTGATTCTTAACAATGGTTCAGCTGGAGGGGTCGGCACGGTGGCTGCTGAGCAGCCAGTTGGGCACACTGGTAGCGGCACGGCCGCGGCTTTGGCAGATTTCACTTGGTAGATGGATTACCTATCACTATATCAGATTATTCCCACCGTTTCGCCGTTTCTGCCGTTCCCCGTCACTCCACGCACGCTAATTACAAACTTAAGCACACATCATTATAGTGAAATGCTTCAACTTGGCGCTGTGTGTTTCGGGCCGTTATGTTTGAAGCGTAACGTGGTGTCATCTTTGTGGGTGGCACGATGCTGATACCTCGAAACCTCCACAGATCGCGCTTCATCTGTTGCTCGAACATCAGTATGTACATGTTATAATATTTCGTGTCATTCTTAGGGTTCTATTAGTACACTGCTGCATGTACGTAGCACTTTTGGGTCGCAAGATTGGCACTTTGTCGACGGATAGGCTCCTAGCACACCACACCATTCCACGCCAGCGCCTTGCAAAATAGCTCGTATTGTCAAGACTTGAGGACTTTCTATTTCTCAAAGTGTGGTTCTGGACGACATGCTGCTGCCGTGAACGTTCACATCTGCGAAAGCCAGCACCCTGTTTCATGTGAACACTGTGACAGAAAGGAAAATGATCTAATTAATCAACTACATGGAGTGTTCACAACCTGCATGGGTTCGCAGCACGATGTCCGGCGTTCATCGCTAGAACACACCAGTACAACTCAACGATCGCAACTGTGGAAGAAACGGAACCAATTTCGAAAACAACGGCTTTTGAGACGATTCTGGAAGATGTTTCTCACTCTATACAGGTCGAAGTGTCTGTTAAATGCGAGCAATAATCTGTTGGACTTCTGTCTGTAGATCTATAGCGAGCCTTCAATTCACAACCTAGACAAACACACACTATGCAGAATCAAAGTGCAAAGAAAAGCGGAAGCTTTTCTTTGCACACTAATAGGCTGAGTCGCGCGAAGCGCGCGAAGCCTTGTAGGGAAAAGAAAGCTTGGGTATATTATTTCTTGTTTCATATGAATTTCAGGTTCCTCACCCGCTCTGGGTATAAGGAAGGACAATACGGTTGTGGTGTATATCTTGTGAGGCGCCATGGGAGGAACGTGGAAGAGTAGAGAAGAAGAAGAAAAAAAGTATAGAAAGGGAACCCTAAAACAATGAACAGGAAATAGGTGAATAGGCAGAGGGGGGAATATTAGTGGGGAATCATGGCACTTTCTGCTGTGGAGCGCGCTTGGGCGTGCATCCGCCTTGGCTAGCTCTGACCCCGGACCAATTCACGTTTACATTCTGGGCTCAGGCCCTGAACGGAAGGCGTGTGAATGTAGCCTAGGGGTCAGGGACTCACACCCCCCTCATTCACTGTCATCAGTGGATTGCACTCAACGTAGGCGCATTCAATACCGCGGAGAACGCTGCAGAATGCCCCTGAAATACATTCATGGTACTGAGCTAGTACTCGCAGAATTCGTATCACTGCAGAAATGTATCAAGCCACCCACATTCTAGACATCGCGTATTTCCACTCTGTAGCTTCTTTTAACATTCACGTGCTTCCGATATAGCGTGCGGCTGTGAACGAGTGATGATGTATCAACAAGAGATGTGAAGCTTGGAAGTACCCGTCCTTCCAGATAGCAGAACGACGAATGCCCGAAAGGTGCAAGCAAAACACTCGCATCACTCATCAAGGAACTGGATATAGTATTCTTTGCCATGTCGGCTGCAGAGTTGTTTGCACGCGAATATCATGAGCGCAAGAGCCAACCACTGGTAATATCAGCACCATCATCGTACGGTGCACAAGCTGCCGAAAGATAAACAAGATTTACTGATTGTGCACTTTCACGAGTTTTGTAGCGTGCTGTTCTGTCCTGTGCGATAAAAGCCTCCCTTGCTGAGCGCAACGGACGAGTTCATAGCATTTGATGTATTATGAAGCCACCTTGTGCACGCAGTGCTACAACAGGCGCTGTTCAACAAGTCACGATGGTTAGCTCAGATACAGTGTTGCTAGAGGTCACAGGTTCGGTCCCTTCGGTGTTATAAAACCAAAGTGTCCTCTTAGAAAGTGCACGCAACGACCGCCACAACACGTCATGTTTTTGGACGGGGGGAATGGCCGCCTCCCGTTCGGGCTCCGTGGTGAGAGCGTGACGTGGTGCGGTGCCAGCTGCGGGGTGCACAGAAAGGTGGTATGCATATGAGCAGATTCGTGATAGATTCTACAGGATCCGCGCCTGTGAGGGTCGTTCTCGCAGCTTGCGGGTTCCGGAAAAACTCCGAATTTCCGGGGCTTGCAAGCGGAGCAAGAGGGGGGTGTCGTTCTCTCAGGTCAGCTCACACGCATCTTCAGTTTGCAATCAGCGTCACCATCAGCGTCAATGCGTGAAAATGCGTCAGTAGGTCGGTGGTATGTGTCCCATCCACCAGACCTTTTGTAAAAAACATGCCATACATGGGACTCGCTTGCATGTGCGCTTGCTACATGCTTGATGCAATCACGGCCCTGTTACGCTGTTACGGCCTGCCTCAAGGAATCCACGCGGCACCGGAGACGAGGTGGGCGATCTGTAGGGTTCCGCCATAACAGTTTGTAAAGGTATCCGTCCCCGTTGGAAGGCCCTGGGGGCCAAATATGAATGTTGCAGTGACAATTACAGCAGCGTATCTTGTAGTGTACGGTTGCGCTCGAACGCGTTGGCGACATGATCAATGCATGACAACGAAACCCGCAGATGAACAACTACGCATCAATGCGTCTTGAACTTTGTGGCACCAGATGTGCAGAGAAGACAAGTTCGCACTTCCGCGGTGCTCGTGCGAGCTCTTCTATCCCAAACCTGAAGGTGGAAGTCGCCTAGGGGGGATCATCTGTGGCCGAAAGCCCTGTCTCATATGGGTTTCTCGAAAGGCTCCCGACATCAACCACATTTCCAATTTACACACACGGGTAAGCTAATCGTTTTGGTTTTACGACAATTTTTAAGGTCATTTTGGCCACCATACATTCCCCACCGACCATCATAAATTCCTACACACCTTACACAGGTGGTAGCCCCGCCGGCCAACAAAGAATAATGCATATAAAGTTGCTTCAGTAGTAATGGATCTCGCTGTTTAACGTTTCGGACAGTCAAGTCGATCGCCTTAAACGCACTGAACACGTTCGCCTCAAGTGAAACCGAAAAGTGGCATGAAAAAGTGACACAAAGGTGAGGTCCGAACATGCCCTAAGCTGTACGTTGTGTGGCAATGTGCTGGTAATGTGCAAGGAGGCTGCAATCGAACGAGAGCCTGATAAAGCACTGACCAGAAAGCCAGAGGATAACAGGTGATCACTGGTGTACAGACAGGTATGATCCCTGAACAGATGGAAAGTTTCAGTTTTCTGCAGCACGGACTGCAACAGCAGATACTAGAGCACCATGCAGTGCTGCTCATCACATACGTTCGACAGAGTTCCCACTATAACCACTGCAATCGCTCTTACTGCGAAAACAGTTCAACAGACTTCTTGAGAGATCTATCCTGAAATGATCCTGTAAAGGTTGCACGCAAAACAGGAAGGCCAGCAACAGAAGCTGCACAGGCACTCATAGGAAATGCAAGACAAGTCTGCATGGACGCACCCTTCCTGGCGCCACCGTGCAATGTCGTCGCCATGATACACCACGATATAGAAATATGTGTCCAGAAACAGGACACTGCCAGGTACAATGCTATGCACATCGAGCATTACTGGACGACAACCCACGGTCGCTTCATCCCAGCTGTCAATGCTGTATGCGTGAAGCTGAGGCTGAATCATCAACATGCAATGTGGTACAACCTCTCTCATCAGTACAATTCTTGCGAACGCCGTCTCATCTGGAGAGTTGCCAAACACTTGCACGAACTGAGAGCGACGTAAATGAAACATGAATCCTGGGAACACGGCCATCTCTGGTGCGAGCTGAAAAGAAGCAGAGTCATCTTTGCTGTATTGCCCCAGCCTGCACAAGGACTAGAAAACAGTGGACCGGGCAGATAGAGGTTGAAACCTGAAATGCTATGCACCACACAATTACACATGACGCGTACCCATAAGAAGTATGCCGCGCGGATTTGAGACAGGACATGCTATCAACGCAGTATTCATGTGTAGGGAGTGCACCATTACCTTGTATATCACTGTTGATTAACGATGGCTCCATTCCACAAGATCCACTGTGACCTTTGCTCACAACACTGCACAAACTCATTTTCAGGCAACAATCAGAAGTGACATCTTATTTCATTCACTCGTACCTCTGGCATAAACGTATCAGCGAGCGGTCTATCCATCGGGTCGCATCAAAGTCTTCTTCTGTCTCCATCTTCCATGTCACAAATCTTGCCAGCATGGCTGCCGCTGCTTCTTGGTCGAATCCACGTGCAAGCTCGTGTACGCTTGCACCCGGGACCCACCGTCGCCTGACAGTTGTCACCCTCTGCCGCCATGACCCATCCCAAGAAAAGTACTTTGTGGAGAACTGTAGATGCAGCACCTGTACGCGAAGTCTGGTCATGTGAGCGCTAGATAGGTCAGACGGGACATATCAGGGACAGTGGGCACACCGGTACGATAACAAAAAAACAATACACATTGGACAGTTGCTGACACACACACCTCATTAATTGATGTCCTCTCCACCTTGTCTGCCAGCTTCTCACCTGTTATATCGAAAAAAATGCAAGCCGTGGTGCTGCAATCAAGGGCTGCCAGCCTCCACTGGCTTGTTCTCCCCTGCCCCACTGCAGTGCTGGACACTTTTGGACCATCCATCCTTGCAGATGCGCCACATCCAAGCAAACCCTGCAGAGAAAGTCGGCTGGAACCTACATGTACTGCGGTATCAAAGTGAACCTGTGCAGACGCGCTGCTCCAAGCTCTCTTCAGTGAATTAATGCGCGCAGTGACTGGCACTTTTACGGGAGAGAGTGCACACTTGACATCCTTGAGCTTTGCAAAGAGTAACCCTTGCATGACATTGCATCGAAATACAGAATTCTTGTCGCAGAGAATGTCGCAATCCCAAAACAGGGAGTGCTCAGAACAAAGAGAAACAGATCACCACTTTTTGGTCCAAGAGACTAGCATATCTTGTTGACCAAATGTTCAATAATATGTTTGTGGTACTTGTCCAAGCAGGGCTGCGGTGTGTGATCGACTCCGATCCTTGGCGAGTGAGTAGAATGTAGGTATCCACCAAATAAACAACAGGGACACACACATTCAAGGGATAGAGACTCTTTGACATTCTGAGTAGACACAACAATTTATGTGGCTCGAGAGTATAGTATGAACGGCATGTATAGGGCGTTATGTGCCCATGACATCGACCCTGCTGGCGTATGTGATCACAGCAACAGAGAGGCTCCAGTAATCCATCATCACTAAGGCTAGCCAAGACCGGTATAGATATATATTCCGGTATAAGCCTATACCGGTATAATACCGGAATAATTCAAAAATACGAAAAATTGCGGTATATTACAGTATATATACCGCGAATTGTACTGTGCAGGGACTATGACATACGCAGTAACAGGTTAGGATGTAGGTTAGGTTGTTACTAGCCGTCTTGAGCGCGCTCTCGTGTCGCAGTAGGCTACCTACACTCGCCTTTGACAAAACGTAGTTACTAATTAGCTCTTAGTTTACATCCTCGAAGCATCGCGTGCGCCAGGGCTCACTCTGCTGGCCCT
>JAUMHD010006769.1:0-76353 GCA_032359135.1 Ulvella scutata
CACGAGCGACTGGATCTGTGTGAGTGGTTGTCTGTTCTGACCAGTTGCGGCACTCTACCGGTTCGCGTAACGCGCTTCGCTGCTTGTGACAAACAGGAACGAGTAGACGATGTCGTACGAGGTAGTAGCTGTGAGGCTTGGGGGTATGCAACGCAGGTGTGACTACCTTTTCATGACATGCTGATGACCTTGTTGCAGTCATCACAGCGTCGCAAGCCCAGCCTGTCCAGAGCCTCGGACGAGAGATTTGCGTCACGATGCTTCTCTCATATGTGTCGCGCGACATAGCCGTCTGAGAAGCTGTCGCCACAGAACGGGCAGGTAGTTCTGCCAACGTTGCTAACAACTTTCTTTGGCGCCATAGCACCGCGAGACCGCCTACCGACGATGTACGAACGTACATGTACTCAATTCATGCTCATACTCTGGTATATAGCTACATCGGAGCAGGAAGTATAGTGACACACGATGGGGACGAGTCACGATGGTGACAACCACAATGGCAGGGTTCGAAAAGAAGGATGATTTTGACAGCAATTGACGATGCTGCTGCAGCTTACCTAGGCCCCATACCAACCCCTTGGAGTTTTGAACCCGATGTCCTCGAGAGCTTGCGTTGACAGAGATTATATTGATGGCACGCGGGATAATGCTTTGTCCCCAGCATAAAGCCAGACTAGTGTTGATATGCTGCCTCTTCTTTCGACGATATATATCCTCCCTTGGCAACATAAAGGCTGTCGTTAGTCAGCACAGAGTACAGATACTTCTGACGAACGCCAGCTGCTGAGGGATGTGTTTTTACCGATGGTGTGCCTTAGCATCAGCAATTGGATGAGCAGCAGGTCAATGAAGACCTGAAATCGACAAGAATCAGTTCTCACATGTTACAAAACGACGGATGATCGTTTCTGCTCCCAGAGCTGCAATTGTGAGTTATCACCGATGACTGGTCAATGCGGCCTTTCTCAGACGGCAACGGACATCCCTCCAGTTCAGGGAAAGCTGTGTGTCCGTCACACGTGGCCGCTTGTGGTGGTGTTGATACCTCCTAGAAACATAACCCCACGGTGGCAATCTTCCCAAGGGACAGGTTCTGGTGTGGATCAAACGCTCTCTGGATCCGCTCTGATCACGATGCTGGTGCCGACAGGTCCATTGTGCGTGTCGACACAACTTCTTAATAACTCATTCTCCATTGTATACTTTTTCTATGCATGAAGACATCATCTGTCGCTTGTGGCGCTGGTTTCTGTCTCATGAAATCTGTGCACACCATGTGCACTTAGTAAAACGTGTGGAAGGGAGTGTGGTGGGTGTAGTAATGTATGCATTCCTCCAATGCATCATGTGGAACGCACTGATGTCTCCCAGAACTTGACACTGTCTAGGACGCAGTGGAAGCACAATCACGTGTAAAGCAGAACAAGTAACTGGCTGCTAGTTGGTACGTTTGTAAGCGAGATAAAGGAGAAGCCGCGACGTGCTCACTGTAACGTTCTGCGCCGAATTTTCATTTCATTGAGGTCACAACTACAAAAGAGTCGACAGACACATCAAAGAAGGAGCACTTTAGAAAAAGTATGGCGCGGGAACGACTCGCCGACCTAGATGAGAGCAAAGAAGACGAAAGGGAGCGCAAGCTTAAGCTTCAGGAGAAGAACAGACGAGCACAGCAGGCGTTTCGATGGCGACAAAAGGTGTTTCCCTTTTCATGTAGCACAATTGTATCGCGTTGTAGGGAGTATGTCCGTATCCTACTCACCGCACAGCGTTAGCTGGCACGCAGAGCAGACCACACCTGTTCTTCCCTCGCTCACGCGTGTCTGGGGTACGTACATACGAAACATTGTGCAAATTAACTGTCTTCTATCTTGCAATTCTCCTGTGAGCGCTCAGCACTGCACTGAGGCACACAGGGCAAGACGCACTGGAGTCCTTCCTCAATTCAGACGCCACTCTCCCAGCCTGCGACCGGCTTCACAGTGCGGACGCTGCACACCCCACGGTAAACATATTTACCTGATGCCGTGCAGCGTGCCTCGTGTCCCAGGTGACTTGGATGGAAGAAAGGCACGAGCCTGTTGCCAACCAGTTCAGCTCTGAGACCTCAACTTCGCGTGATACGTGGTGCATCAATTTCCGAACAGTCTTCGCTTTTGTTTCTATCGTGCGGGAGATGAGCCTAATAGTGCGCGAATAGCTGTGCACCCGCCGCTTGGAAGCATGAGCATTGCAGCTCGAGGTCGGTTCGTTGTTGAGCCTACAGCACGTCGCACATCTATACAATTAATGTAAACCTAGCAATTGCCAGTGCTGGTCGAGTACATAAGTTGGTGCTGTGTGGTGCAGAGCAAGATTCAGGAGTTGTCCGACCAAGTGACAGAGCTCACAACCAAAAATGGCAGCACTGTCGCCCAGATGCAGGAGCTTCAACGCGAAAAAGCAACACTGGAGGAGGCATTGGCAGCCCAAGCAGCGCAGCTTCAACGTCTCACAAGCGAGTACATGTCGATTCGAGCACGCAGTGTGTCCAACATGTTCCTGCCCTCCAGCACCTTTCAATTCGATCCCTCTGAGGATGTTGTTCTGAAATACCCTGCTTCCACATCCGATGGGTGTGCAGAGCATGTTCTCCTGCCAAGCAGTGACATCCAACAGTGCGCACTTCTCTGGAGGCCAGATGCCGTGAACGGTTCACAATTTCCAGCTGATGTGCTTGTCTCACGTTTTGAAGTTCTACAATATACTGGATGCATGCTGTAATCTACTGTACTGATTCAACCAGATACTTGCGCGCAACCACATGTGACACCACAAATGGGCATGTTATTGATTGAACTGGAATTATGAACTGAAATCTCCACGAAATAGCTCCATCTGTGTTGTGGAGCTCTGTGCCTACTTGCAGTTGGGTTGCTGACTCTCTTGGGTTGCCATCGTTGTTTTCAGGGCTGCATTCATGACCACTGTTATGAAACCGTTGTAAATGCAGGGGGACGGGAATGGAGAAGCTACGAGAGCTGATGCAAGAGCAGTGGCTGCCAGAGCTCAAGGAGCTGGGTAAGGAGTGTGATGATGTGATGGAGAAGAAGAGAGCAAACAGCCACGGCAGTTCGCGCACAAAGCAGGCCAGGCAAGAAGAAGCTAACAAGTCCCTAGACAGCATTCAAGAGAGGTGTAAACGCATCCAGGTGCTGCTCCCTCATGCTGGGTATCTGGTGCTCATGCTTCGTCAAAACAGAACTGTGCAAGTTCTGGTTTCTCGGGGTCTACATTCAACCATGAACACCTGAATGCAGGTGCTGTACTACGAGTGTCTGGTGAAGATCATCCGTGCCCAGCCTGTAAGAGCTCGCATGCTCATTAGCAACGTCCTGTACAACTGCAATGCTAGTCTCAGTGCACAGGAAGTCAAGGACAAGGCTGCCAAGGTGTGCGCCTTCTCCTGCATGCACCGTACAGCAGTCTTACGTTCTGAACACAACTTCAAGGTCCATTGTTGCAACAAACGTTGACGTGATTGAAGTGAGCCACCTGTACAGAGACAGTGTCTGACAGCCCCCCCAAGCTGGAGGGGTGTTGCACCGTTGATAGAACTTGCGCAAGGTTCCCGGTATGCAGGGGTCGCTTTATTGCACATCATATGTTCCCCATTCAATTGCATTCAGTTTTCCACAGATTGAGAAATCAGTTATGCTATGTCGTGTACCAGTTTGAGCTGATTGTCCAGTCATAGAACGACCCACACTTGAGAAAAGCTAACAGAATACACAAGCAATACGACCACAGGTGCTTGGTGAGCTGGACTTGTCCAACACAGAGATCGAACAAACCTGCCGCATGTATGAGAAGTTCCTCTGCAACATGGCGCTCCTCAGATGGCAGCGGGAAAAGATGCTGCAGCAAGTGTCCACTTCATACAAGCTCGGCGATGACGAGTGGCTCGCACAGGTTGCAAGCGAGCAGGGCAACGTAAAAAACTTCTTGTCTGCCAGTGCAGCTATCGAGAGCATGTACATCTGGCTGCGCAAGGAGACTGAGCTGTACTGCGATCTCATCACGTCTGTGTGCCTGGAGGTGAGCAACCCGGGTACCACTGACGGCTCCCCCTGTGCTCTTTGAACTCTGTGCCACGCCATTTCCACACCCCAGGCTGACTCCATAGCCAAAGTAGTTTCCAAGGTGGTCTTATGTGACCATCCCACAGCATGATGGCTTCAGTGTTTCGGGCTGCGAGCAGGTTCCACATTTGAACGTCAAAGTCCAGCAGCCGCAACAAAGCCTACGCCCCAGCATGTATCATGTCCCTGCTGGTCACGAAAGCACTGTTGTGATTCGAGACAGAAAGTCAGCCCCAACCCTGCTCCTGGATGTCTGCCGCGTGAGCATCTCGATCTGCACCACGAGCTTTTCCCCGAGTGCCATTGAAACTGTCCTCTAAGTGACCCAGGCTTGATTGTGTAGATCTGGAGACCCATCACGTTCATGAGGCAGATCACAGCCGCTGCACCGGGCATGGTGGACTTCCTTGCCATGCTAGAGGTTCTCCGAGAGCACCACAAACCACAGGAGAAGGTCCTCGACATCACCGCCGCATACACTCAGTCTGCCATCACACCTCGCACTATGACAGCTGCCGCTGATGGCCAGATGGATGTGGTGCGCCCCTCTCCCACCCGCTGCGAAGTTTTTTTCATTTTCATCGACGGCTGCCGATGCCGCCGAATGCAGATAGTCAGGCTCCTGTCGCAATGCTACACCTGCATATGGATGCTTTCTGTGTTACAGACATATTGGTGAGCTGGCAAGGGCTGCGACCATTGAATGTGGTTTGAACCATCCTTTGTGTCCCGAACGTGTGCAGCTCGTGTCCTGAGATGCTGTGCATCCGATACATGGGGCAGAAAGAAGAATTGAGTTAGTAGAGTAACAGCTCGCTCGTGCAGGTGGCAAGCCTCAGAGTGAACACATCAGCGGAACCCAGCCCAAGGAGTCTGACTGATATGGGCCTAGGCACCTCAGCGCTGCCCGCCACCGTTGTCGCCCAAGCCGCCAGCGGCCTCCCCAATCCTCGAGCAGCAGTAGAGGCTGCCAGACAGGCAGAAGACCTCCTCAACAAGGCCAGGAACGGTGGCCGCGACTACTGGTCAGGGCCTGGAGAGGTGGGCGGGGCAGGCAATGAGGCAGTGAAGAAGCCTAAGCTTGCACATGAAGGTAGCTCCCCTAGCTCAGTGCTTCCCAAGCTTGAGCGCTCCCAGCTGCTGACCCTCCCACCACATGCGACCCCGGGCGGTGCTGCAGCAGCAGCTGTCGGTGCAGCTGCCTTTGGTGGTGGCAGTGTGACGGCCGGAGGAGCTAGCCCACCTGCAGCCTCACAGCCTGGCGCCCTTCTCTCCCTGACGGACCCTTTAGCCGCTGTCGCCGTTTCGTCACCCCTAGCGTCTGCCACGACGTCCCCCATGGGATGCTCTGGGCCCGCACTCCCCCCTCTGCCACTGAATAACCTGAACCGCAGCAATGCAGATATCTCCTGGCTCACACACTCATCCTTGACGCCCCGGGAGCAAGAATTCACAGACTTCTTGACTGGAATAATGAGCAACCGGGGGACCATGCCATCCCCAGGGCGTGTGAGCACCATCGACATCCTGCGGGTACGATCCAACTCCCAGGTCGGCGAGATCGAATTGATACAAGCACAAGCAAGCATACAGCAGCAGGCCCAAGCCCAAGCCCAAGGACAAGCTCTCCAGGTCTGTAGCCAACATCATACATACATGCATGTGTTCTAGCCCTCCATCAAGCAGCTGTGTGCCATCCATCGACTCTGATGTGGTGCGGGTGACCATGCAGGCTGGCACGGACGTTCTGCAGCAGCCGCAGCTGCAGGTCAACTCCCTGCACCTCACAGGGGCCAACTCGCAGCTCAACCGCCTTGCTCAAGAAGGCCTGCTTGGCAACCTTGCCGGTGTGTTGCCACAGAATGATGGTGCGTTTCCTGCACTCTGCCCTGTGGTGCGCGCGCCTGCAGCGGTCCTGCCCAGCTTGCGCGTAGCTGTGATGGAGAGCATAGAGTTCCCAAGCACACAGTTGCCATCATTCTCATCACAGGGGTACCTATGATGCGCCCATGCCTGCAACTGGTGGTTCCTCCACCTGGTACCAGCATGCACGGGCTGTTGTATAGTGTGGCATGTGGCATGCAGGCCAACAAGGGGCGACAGGCCCAAACAGCATTGCTGCATCTGTGGCAGCCTTTAGCCCAATGAAGGCTGGGCCTCCAGGCACCCAGCAGGCGCGCGCTAGGAGGACTCCAGAAGAGTTGGCTGCATCTTACCAGGTGTGCTGCCCTGTTCATGGCTGTGTCCCTTGCGGCCTGCGATTCTAGAAGAGGCCCGTGTGGTGCTCAGCCCTCCTCCTGGTGAAAGGGTTTGGATGTGACCCTGGTGGAAGGGTTTGGATGTGATGGGCAGACAGGCTTCCTCAAAACGGGTGTGGCATGCAGGCTTTCATGGGCGAGGCATTGTAGTGTGCTCTGCTTGTGCCCTTGACTTGCCATGTGAGGGCGGGATTTTTCGGGTTGTAAGCCCTCTCCATTGATGACTTGGAGCCAGCACATAGGAGCCAGCACATGTGGCCTGCAATGCAGTGAGTATGCAACAGAGAGTGGGTATCTGAGCCGGATTTGTGATGTTCAGTAGTGTTTGGTGCCGAGATAACAAGGCAGCTCTGGACGGATTGGTTTTCTGCATCAGATAACGAGGCTCGCAGGTCTTAGTTTCAGCTGCATAATGGATTCATCGAGCGAGTGCTAATCAGGGATGTAGCTTTGTCCTGTGGACTTGCGATGCATGTACAGTTTTGGTACTAGTACTGTGCGTTGATGTATTGGCAGGGAATCCTCTGTTTCTGCCAGCAGTCTGCCTGAGATTTCTGAGCTGGGTTTCCCACTTTCACAGTGTCTCACCGCCTTGTATTTACATGGCCCTGGGAATTGACGCTCATCTCATTTGCCATGATCCTCTATTCCATTGAATTCTTGCCAGCTATTTCCAGCATAGTCTGTACATTTGTAATCTTAACTCGCGGCCTACCTTGTGGTTCGCCTCGTCTGCGCTCCTCAGCATCAATCTGCTGCCACCCTTGCCACGTCACCACCTCCACGCCTCGGTCCTGCATGGCACCGCCTTCGAGGGTCAGACACCGTCGGATGACAATGTGGTAGGCTCAAACAGTGGAACATGCCAGTGTCTACTTACAGCCTTTCTGGCCTGAGGGGAAACATCGTGCAAGCATCCCGTGTGGCACACCTGCAGCAGCTGGTGGACATCCCCTTGCGGCTTGCCGGCTGAAAGAGAGTCAAAGTCCTGATGCACACAACGTGCGGTCTGCTCTGCATCCATGATGTTGTTGCCGATTATCCCTTGAGGGCCTCGCTTGATCCAGCCAGTCACATACATCCCAGGGATGACAGATCCGTGCACGTCGATGACCCTCCCCAACCTGTGTGGTACAACGCCACGAGCTTCATTGAAGGGGACGCCTGCCATTGCAGATCCCCGGTATCCGACACTCTTCAGCAACAGCTGCATGGGCCGAATTCTGAATTCACCGGTAGCCACCTGTATTTGGCGGCCACTCTCGTTGTAAGAGTGTTCATGAGCTTGGACCTCCAGTGCGGTGATCTGGCCATTATCACCATCCACGAGAATCTTGGAGGGACTCTCCAGGAAGTGGAAGTGCAGGGCTCGAGGTGGACTCTCTGTGCCCAGCTTCCCGTTGGCATTCACCATCTCCCTGAACATCTGCAGCAGTACCAAAGACTGGAGTGCCATTGTATTCTCAAGCACTCTTGCACAGGCAATTTCCTGGGGAACACCTCATGCAGAACTACTTGAGCCAAGCAATGCACAGGAGATCCCTCACCTGCCAGCTCTTGCTGTGAAGCTGTCACCATAGCAAGGCGCTAAAAGGTTCATGCTTTCGGCACACACGTGGAATGATGTTCCAGAATCAGACATGAGTGCAGCTGAGTAAAAGCATTCAAGCACAAGGCAACTATAGGTCTCTGGAGATCGCAGTGTGTTGTTGTTGATCATCTGTGGAGGGGGAAGAATCCCGCACCTTCTGTGCCTTTTGGGGCTGCTCCATGTCGGTAGCTGTTGGCCAGTAGTCATCAGGATGGACAGTGACTGAAACGTTGGGCAGTGAGAGTATTTCCCTGAGCTCCTTACCGGAAAATTGCGACTGGAAAGGGCCTTTCCGGCCAATGATGTGCACACTCTTGATTTTGCTCCTTCTCAGCTCAGACAGCGCATGGTCAGCTATGTCTGTTGTCTGAAGATCTTCAATTGGACGAAGAAGTACTCGGGCGCAGTCTAGTGCAACATTCCCCACACCGATAATTCCTACGCTGTCTACGCTGTCCATGTTCGGAACGCCAACACCTGTGAACATGGGATGCCCATTGTACCAGTTCACAAATTCCCGTGCAGACAGAACGCCTTTACTAGTCTCGTTCTCTATGTCTAGATGTCTGTCGTTCTCTGCCCCGTGAGCAAGGACAACAGCACAGTAGTGCTGCTGCAGTTCACACACAGAGACATCCTTGCCAACTGTCACGTTCCCGATAAACCGCACCCCAGCGGCACTACAAACATCAGTAAACTTATTGATTACATTTTTGGTGCCCGGATGATCTGGTGCCACCCCAGAACGCACCAGGCCGAAAGGCGTCGGCAAACGTTCGAACAGATCTATAGACACGGAACCTGGCAGTAGACGCTTCAACCGATCAACGAAGTAAATCCCAGCAGGACCTGTTCCCACAACAGCAACGGAAGATTTCCCTCGCTGTGCACAGGGAATCACTGTCAAAGCTGGTCGGAGATATTTGCTGCAACCCCACTGGACAATTGGCTGACCAGATTGCGAGCGGTTTGCACACTCACGAAGGCACCGCAGGAGTGATTGCATCTTTCAAACGGGCGCTACATCGTTTGGCGCAGGCGCCGTTTACATGCTCCAAGTCTTGAGCGCTTGCACGATGCTGAATCACGTGAATGTAGCAAGACGGAGGTCCTCCTGTAGACAGCCTGATGTGAACTTTACCAATATGAGAGACAGGTCTTTGTCAATACACTGGAGCGCCGCCCCTATTATGTTCCTGCGATCTCACTGACATGTTCAGGTGAGTGCTTCCAAGGATCGACTGCACGAGGTCGTTGCACGTTGACGATTCTGTTCGGCTTCGTAAAATTGTTATGCAGCTTTCCGATGTAATCATGCTAGCGAGGTTGCTTCAGCATGCTGCATAGTGACATAATGCATTACCACACAACACTGGGCCCTAGAATTCTGCTGTGCATTCCAAGGCAAGTGCAGGGATCAAGTGCATCTCCAAGCCATGTGCCTAGTATGTGCCTTGTCATCTATCACAAACGCTCTCGATCGCTGCAGCCTCACGTTGCCCCGTGCAGCAGCCTGTGGCAGCACTCCCCCACGTGACTCCGCCTGCAGCGCCATGGCCATGCGCAGACCCGCATCGTACTGCAGCAGTTCACCATCTTGCTGTTTCTTAGCCCTCTGCTTTGCCCTTGAGCGGTCCTGGATGCCCGCCAGTGCGCTCTCATACGCTGTAGGCGCCCTCTCTTGCTCTCCACCCACCCCTGTGCCCCCATGCATGCACCCAGACACGTTGCTGTGGCGCCCACTTGAGTCCGCATCGTCGCATAACAGACCGCTGTTAGCCAGGCTCACGCTGCCGTGCAGGTTGCTCGCTTCCCATGCCTCCTCCAGCATGTCATCAGCTCCCAGTGCTTGCAGCTCAGAGGTACCATGGGCTGCTGCATAGTGCACCATGGGACCCTGCCACAATTCATCTTTGCGATGCAAGTTACGAGCACTACTGCATCTCCCTGCCGATGGCCTGAGATCCAGATGCTGTGATGGGCAGGGCTTGGTGGAAGGCGGACTCCTGTGCGAGTGCCGCCGCATGGCGCGACCATGTGCATCCACAGCTGCTGCTGACGAGCTGCACACTGCGACTTTGTCACTTTTTGTGATATTTTTCCCACTTCGATTCCCGTGGAGGCCGGCAGCTGGCGCTGTCTGCCTGCACACTCACAGTGTCACCAGCTTGCCCCCAGCTATAGAACATTACTGTACTGTTGTGCTAATAGAGAGAATTGGCGATTCTTCATGCATGTTTAGTTTGCTACTTAAGTTCTTGCATATTTGCTCCCTTTGGCCTTTGAAGAGATCATATATACACAACTGTGTACACATCATAGAACTTTGCATGCAAGGTATGCGCTCATCCAGCGGTCAGTACATTCGCACGTGAACACAACTGGAGACAATTTATCGAACAGGATTTTCTGTTCTTGCATGCCACAGAGGAGTACCTGTGGGGCTGGTGGCGCAGCATGCAGTCCTGGTTGGCAGCCGGGATGATGGATGTGGCTCGATGCATGTGCGTTTTCTGCTGGAAGCAGCATCCTGATGCTCGCGCGCCACCGTCGCCACTGCATAGCACCGTTTGATCAGCAAAATCAGATATTACGTACACAAAGCAGGAGCACAGGGCGCCTTCTGAGTCAGGCACCACAGCTACCTGTCTTTATGTACACGAACATGCAGCTCGACATCACCTTAGGGTCCAAACATGCAAACACACACGTATACACGTGCATGCACACAGGTCTGGTACAGAAGCAATCTTGCAATAGATTCAGGGATGGCGTTTCACAACACAACAAAACGTGGGTCCTTACATGTGTGCTCTGTCATTGAAGGCGGGGGTCAGGGGCTCAGAACCCGGCTCCACGTTTGCTGTGTTCTGATGCACAGACAAGAATCTGAGCCTGTCCGATCTGCATGACCGGCCCCTGACCAACTTTGGTAGACCTGCTGTGTGCTCTTGCAGTGCCCCTGCAGTGCCATCCCCTTGCTGGTCATCCACAGGGCTACCTGTACCACCTGCCCCCGGCATGAGAACCTCCTCCTTTGTGTGTACGGAACACAGGCCTACTACGAAGGCTTGGAAAACACAGTGGTGGGGCGCCTTTTGACAGCGGCATGGCTTGCACTCTCAGCGCTGCCAGAGTGTGTACTTCATGGCGCCAAGCCCGTGTGTTACGACAGATGAACAAGCCCAGTCAAGCAAACATGAAGACAAAGCACTGCCAGTGAGTACTGAAACATTGGGAGAGCTAGTATTTCAGCACCGTATTTCATAGTTCAAGTTTGATATTTGCTGTCCAAAAGCAACCACAGCCGCACGCATGCGAGAGAGAAGCAGCTGCACCAACCGTATTATCTATCACTTCATGGCTGCAATGCAGAACTTGATTGTTCTGGCGTTCCTGCAGGGCCGCCCGCCGCAGTGTCTCAGACAGGGGCGTCTCAACCTCTTTCCTCCGAGCCTGGTCCCCCAGCAGCTGAATCCATGTTGATCTGTTGTTCCACTCACTGAGCCAGGAGCAAGCATCCCCATCTGCATTCTTAGTGCTGTCCCACGAGCCCATGCTCGACCCCAGCGCTTCGCAGTGTGAACCATGAGGGGCTAGGCTGCTGCCTGAGCGGTTGGTTAGATGCATCCCATGTGTAAGCCGGGCTCTCCTCCCTTTTGGCATCACGAGCACTGGGGCGCTGTACATCAGATCCGCTCGAGCTGTGATGCGAGCATGCACTGTGGTGCCCCTCCTGCTGAATCCCTTTCCTGGAATGATGCATGGTTGATACTCTGGAAGTTCCGGTGCCTCTGGGCTGTCTAGCTCATCTTGAACCGGCAGTTGCAGCCTGCCCTCCCCATCTCTAGTGCTAATGCAGGCGGTGTCCTGCCCCAGTGCGTGGCACAGCTCTACAGGAGAGGGTCCAGCCAGTGACAGGCAACCTACCACGTCTCCATCAGCTTTCTCACTTGTGTGTGCTGGCTCTAGGGCATCTGCTGCAGGGAAATGCATGCCAAATTGAGTGCATGTAGCTGAAACCGATTCGCTGTCGCCGTTCACTTCGACCGCCGATGCCGCTAACCTACATTCGCGAGGTTCCAGTGCACAGGATTCCCCCGCATTTAGCGCAATGCCCCCTGCAGCAGCCATGCTTGGGATCTTCGTTGTGTTGCTGATGTCACCTGGAAAGCTTTCCACGGATGATTCTAGTGCAGCAGGCGCATGCGGCAGCTGCTGCCCAGCGAACTCCAGGCATTCATCCTCCTTCGCAAGATCATCATGATGCATATTCTCTAGCGACCGCTCTTGCTCCAGACAGTGGTGGCCCTCACTGTCTCTGCACACATCCTGTGGCGGACATGGTGCTGCGCATGACAAAGTGGGCGGGGGCTTGGGTTGCTGCATGGAGGACTGGGCAGTGCTGGTGCCACTGTGTGGATACAGCAGCCGTTGTGTGAAGCCGTGTCCTTTTGGGTACCTCAACACAACGTAGTTGAAGCCTGAAGAGGGGCAGAGCTGCAACGTGGGAATGGCAGCAAGTTGTGCGGGGCTGGTCCACGGGTTGTCGGATAGCCTGCGGCGTAGCAACGCCTCTTGTGCGCCCATCATCGCATGGAGTGCTGATCTGCACTGCACTGTGTGACTTGGTATGCATGACTTGATGCTGATGATGATGTGGTGCAACATGCAGTGAATGAGCAGGCCAAGCAAGCTTACATGCATGTTGTGTGCTGCCTCCGAGGATTGGTTGCACTTATCCGTCCCATTCATTAATGAGTACCAACATCTATATATAAAGAAGACTGAGGTGCCCACCTCAGAGTTCGCTCCCATGCAATGCGCCGTAGTGATGAGTGGCAGTTGTATGCTTTTGGAATGCCCCTGAACATCACTAGTTCGTGGGATGAGTTTGAAGAGTGATGAATGGGGCCTGTAAGGTCCTCCTGTGAGTATAGAAGATCAATGCTTTGGTTTGCTGCCAGTTGTCCGACCATTGGCCGAGCACTGCAGTGCAATCCTGTTTGCTGGGTTGATTCGTCATGTATGTGTTCCACTATGTTATCCGTCTCATTGAAGGAGTGATTTTGGGCAGCTTTCCAGGCTTCTTGCAAGTCCCATGGTGTATTTGTGGAAACTTGCTTCTTGTGGCGGATGTTCCGATAGGGCAGCACCCCTGCAGAGAAGGAGCCGAATCTATGTGAGTTGCTGACCTGAAACAACAGAAACGTGAGGCACATACCATATGACTGTGCGTAGGGGCCCAATGGGTTACTTTCAGGCATGGCATACGAGTGTTCCACAGGTTGCACGGCTGGCTGGGGTGTGCCAACCCCTGCGCCTTCGATCTTTCCCGATGCAGGGCGAAAGTCACTATTAGAATGCCTCGCAATTCGCCTGCGAAGTCCCTGCGAGAGCCAGTTCGCAGGCAGCTGGCGTTCCCTTTGTGGCAGAGGCTGCAGAACTGCAGAACACAACTGTTGCTGCGAAGGAAGTAACCAGCTGCTACAATCGCTCTTCTTCACCGGTATGTGCTGTATTGTTCCTGTTATGGAGCACAGATTGTCCCTTCTTGACTGTGCAACCGTCTTAGGCAAAGCAGTGCGAGGTTGTGTGACTGTCCTTCCAGCACAGTCCACCGTGACACCATACACGAGAGCTGCATGTCCTTCGGGCATGCATCTCAGATGTTCCGCACTCATCTCCTCCCTGCTGACTGTTACCAGCGCTCTCAGTGATCGCAACCTTGGTATGGACGGAGGGCCATTTAGCTGGCCTAGAAGTTCAGGATTCAAAGCATCGAACAGGCAGCCCAGGGACACGAATGAACCGTGGGGCTACTTGTACAGATATCACTGACAGGACAAGCCATTGCGATGGCCAACAGAGGTGCTGCAGAGCTAGCCAAGGCCGCAAGCGTTGCGCACGTTGATAGACACATAATATGCATAGGCGTGTAAAGGGACTGTACAAACTACATGCCTCGCGCTGATCACATGAAGAGTCTATCACCAATAGGTAAGTATTGAACATGATAGGTAAATGCATGCTCTGAATCATGCTCTGAATTGACCACCTCCGTCGCTTACCTACAGTAGAGGTAGCTGCACAGCAATTTCTACGACAAAACATAACGTGTCTTGGTGAAATGTATTACAAAACTGGTTTGTATTCGTTATCCAAGGATGTGTCAACCGGGTTTGCTGACATCAACCGAAAGATTCCTCAATCAATTGCGCGGCATATCAGCACCGATCATTACGTTCTGTGCGCTATGGAAGGACTTTTTCACTTATTTAGCAGACCAGTGATGTTGAAAATCGCCTCACGCCTTGCATTGGCTGGTTCTGCGGGAGTTTGTACAGCCGTTGCTGCAGTCTTCGCCACTACGCAAGATGTGGAAAGCTGCGACATCCCAAAGGATAGTTTACTGGCATATGCCGGGCTAACAAAGTCAGTTTGGTACCAGGACTGCTTCCGAACTCGTGTGCCCATAGAATCTCTGCGTTCCGTTGGCAGAGCCCGCACCACAGACGCCTTCATGCAGGCATTCTTCAGGTAACATCATATTCTCCTGACAACCTCTGCATTTGAGTTTTTCTGGTGCAACACCGCTGCTCTTGCTGTCCTTCCACGATGCACGAGTGATCATGAGCTGACCAAAACCTTTTCCAAGTGTACGCCACAGTCAGCACCAAAGCTCTAACGGGCTTGGGAAAAAAAATCATTAGCATGTTTTCAGCGCACTTAAATGCTTGAACGGAGCTGTGTTCGTAATGTCACCCACCTGTAGGTTGGGGGTGTATGATGCACACAGCATCAGGGAGGGGGGAGGGAGAAATAGGGTGTGGGATAGTGTAGAGGAAAGGATCTCTGACTCTGGAAGCAGGTGCTTGTGTCTTTGTGGTGCGGAGCACTGCTGCACTGCGTCCGTGCATGCTGCAAATACCCCATGCTGAGCTCTGCGGTGCAGGTGCCCACCCATGCAATTAGAGCGCAAGATACTTGGCGCTGCTAGCTCCAAAGTGCAGCCACTGGGTGATGACACCATCAAAACTATGGAGTTTGTGGAAAGCGACTCTGTTGCAATTTTCACAGTGATCATGCGCCTGCCACATGAAGTGCTGATGACGGCACCACCACCTTTCGAACCTCTCAGCTACTTCAGCGCTCGAGTTGTCACAGAGGATAATGCGGTGGAGCTGTTATTTGGTACTGCACTTCAAGGGGGTGGATTTCATGGCTTGCCTTTTCATCAGTATGCACTTGCGCGTCTGTTAACACCTTTTCATCTTCTATACTCTCGGGTTCTTCTGAGCCAAGCCAAGGCAACGATGATCAAAGATGCAAACGCCTCTGCTGCCTAGTGTGAAGAACCGGGGACGCTGGCAGGTGTGTGGCATGTTCATCAGCATTGTAGGACAACAGCAGCATGCATACAACCGTGCATGCACAGTGTGACTGAGCTCGTGAAGGGACAGGGCCGGTTTTGCGAAAGCGAATGGTAGCTCTCTCAAAATGCGACCAAATCATGCACAGTCTGCAAAAGTGTATTCAGTTTATTCTTTGTCTTTGTCTTGGCAACGAAACATGTAATTCTACCTACAATCCAGCCAAGCTACAGCTGTATCAGTGAAGCGAAATTACTGCCGATGCATGTGCCTGCGGCATGTGTGTTGCAGACCTGCATAAGCTGTGGCGACCTGTGCTATCGAATCCGGCTCCGAAGATGTGTATGATGAATGTCACCAGCTCCGTACTCGTGCGATGTGTATGAGAATTGTGCGACGTATGTTATTCTTCGTCACGGCCGTGCGTTCAACGCCGGATTCACGGTGCATGGCGACACTTCTGGCAATCCAAAGCAGCGTATTCATCATTTAGATTTACTGTGGCGGCAGGATGGCAGGCCTGGGCTTGTACGCGTATCCGGCGGTGGCGGGAGGCACTGCGGTTCACTCTCTGCGCAATTCCCCACGGGGAGGGCTTTCTGCACACATTACCAAAACAAGGATACTTAACAGAACGCTTCACAGTGTGGTGCCGTCTTTTTCCAGCTCCCTAACGTGGGACCAGATGCCCCCTCCTCCTGGCAAGGCGCTGGCGCTGAATGCAGGGCGGGATCTTATCACTGGGGACGCCCTGCTCCTTACATCCTTTTGCATTTATAAACAGCTTGCGGCGATTGTGTTGTCCCCCTCGTTCCCAGGCTGGCTCGCCCCTCTGGAGTTCAGTGCTACTCGATGCACTGAACTGGTTGGGTTCATGATTACTGTTGTGGGCACATGGGTTGCCTGCGGCATGCTTAATGGGGACTATGTCAGACCAGCTGCGAGTGTGCCACCATCCACCTGCACATGTTGTGAAGTTCTGAATCGATTCATGTCAGAGATACCTGTCTGTCTGAACAGAGCCCTCAAGCGCAATTGGTCAGGAATCGGTCGACGAACGAGTGACAATGTGCAGATATGCAGCAAGCCCTACAGCATACTTGCAGAACCTGGTTAACAAGTACGCCCGTGATGGGTGCTCAGTTAGTCCTGGCAACTGCAGCAGAGAGTGGGAGCCTTGTGCTGGATGACCGTTTCACACTGGCGCTTCCACTGGTAAGCTGACTTTTACCAACTGCTAACAGAACTATTGAACATACGCTGTTGGCAGACTTCATTTCTCGTTTTGTCCTGTTCCAGTTGTGTACTACCAGCCACAGTCAGGCAGTGGTTGACACACTTAATTTGCAGGCAGCTTCAGGAGTTGGTGAGCCTTTCGCCAGCGCTGCTGGAATTCTTGGTGGGATGCTGTTGTGGCGCACATTCTACACTGGGTTTCTTGACTGGAGCTTCTTTCTGTCATATGATGCATCTTACAGTCCAAGAGATGAAACCGAAGCGTGGTCAGAAACAGTAGCTATTATGGGAGTCTTGGTCGTACTTTTTGCATCTGCAGCTGCATTAGCTGGCTACACACTCAATGGAGGATCCTTCAGTGGCATGTCTCTGATCAGGATTTTTTGAATTGTACTTGGGCTTTGAGCACTGACGAGCCCAGCATGAACTCATGCAGGGGGATTGTGATACGGTTTGAACTGGCCTCCTGTCCCACCCATAAACCTATGTTTTCCTTTGTTTCACCATACCGAGGATGGCATTAGTGGTGTAGCTCAAGGTTTTCATGCAGTATGGGATGCAGCTGTGCGCTGTGCGCAAACAGGAAGTTTAGTGCTTGGTACATGAAGCTCTGATTCCCTGTGTGGGCCTCATGGGCTGTGATGTCAAAGTTGAGCAGATGAAAGAGAGCACATGCGGAGAGCGTAGACATGTTATGTGATTGATTCAGGTTCTCTCGAAAAGTGAAAACGAAGCGAAATTAATACAGTATATAGTGTGAAGAGTTGAACAGAGCGTGGATTGCTCTGAATGGATATGTGAATGCACAAGCACCACTAGCTCGGCTCTGGCACGCAGAACCTCAGTGTGCTGGACTTAAGCACATATAGGAAGAGTATCTAACGAGGCTTTGATGCCAAGTTTCTGGTCGCATCTATGGGTACTTATGACCATGCATCTATGACCAGCAGTGCATCGTTGCCTGAGGCACGGTTCCCTCCAGGGAAGGTTACCTGCCGGATTTTGCATGAGTCGTATGCGGGAGCAGTTGTCGCTCAGCGAAGGCAGCATGGTAATCTGGCTTCACCCTTCTCCTATGGGCTCAGTGTCTGACCATTAGCCACATCAGTGATAACTAGTGACCGCATGCACCCATTGCAATGGGCACATGAAGGGATCCGTGCACACATGAATAAGCAAGTGGTGTGTTTTCATGTACTGCAGGGTGCGTGATCTCCCATGCGCACGCATTAGGCTGTCCATGAGGATATCTCCGCGATTGCTGAACATGTCCGTCGCCTGCTGTCCTAACCCACACCATGCACGCTAGCGACTGCAAGTAGGAACGAAGAATCTGCACATTGCATGCTACAAGCTCTTCTCTTGCTTCCGTCGCCGTTGCCCATGAGATTGTGCTTATTGAGCGCAGGGCCCGCCCAGTCCTACGTCATCATGCGCGCCCAAAGATTTCCGCATCTGAAAGCATATTGACGAGTTGTTCAAGATCTGTTGTGGCCCGGCCCACATCGCACCATCTCCCTACGCGGCATGAGTTACGAACAAGGTCCGTTCCATCGCCAGCGTCGACATATGTCCATGCTGCATACTTTCCACAATTGATGTACCGATGTGTTGCTGTGAAACATCGTGGGGGCTGACACGTCTTTCAATCGCAGGTACACACGCTGCACATCAGCAATATTTCTCTTATGGGTATCAGCTGCAGCAGCCACCATGGCAGAGTAGCGATCAGCATGACGTGGCTTCATACTCTCAGCAGCCTACGCAAGCTACCAGCCACACGAATCAGTACACTGCATTCCCTCCAGAACAGACCCAACAACCCTCCCGGAATGAAGTCCCTGAACAGCCTGCATGGTATGGCTATCAGCATTCAGCGTACCCGGGACAAGCTGTAGGATACACTGGGGCGCAGGCAGGCCAGCCACCGCAGTACGGTTACAATCCTGAGGAAGTTGCAAATGTGGTTCCCCAGCAGCAGTACTATGGCTACAACGCCGCACAGCCTACGCAGCAACACATCTGGCAAGCGCCTCAGGCACAGCAACCGCAACAGCCGCAGCATCTACAGAATACACAGCAACCACAGCAGCTACAGCCCACACAACAGCCGCAGCAGCCACAACAACCGGAGCAGACACCAGCTCTGCACTATCAGCAACAGCAACATCCGCAGCATCCCTGGACAACGCAAGATGCACATCAGCAAAGTTACCAGCAGCAGTACCAGTATCAGTACAGCTACACTGCACCTCAGGCATACTCTCCATATGGATACTCTCATCCATACCAGCTGCAGCCCCAGTCGCAGCCCCAGCAGTATGGATCAACCAGCAATCAGCCAGTGCATGATGCCAGCAAGAACGAAATGAACATGCCGCAGACACCTGATGCGATGCAGAGGTCGCAGCATGACACCGACACCGCCCCACCTCTTCCTCAGGCCCCAGCGCAGGCCCCAGCTCCACCAGTCGTGGCGCATGCACCGCCTCCAGCTCCGACGGTGGTGGATGTGGCATCACTCCTGTTCCAGCCTCATCGCACATCCAGGCCGCACGCGATCGTGGTGATTGTCAGGGGCATCCCAGGGAGTGGCAAGTCATGGCTTGCTCAGCGACTGCGGGCACTCGAGATTGAGAATGGAGGCAAGGCCCCTCGTATCCTGTCCATTGACCCCTACTTCATGGTGGACGACGACGGTGGAGATCGCCGCTCCGCAAACAGTACTGGCGAGAAGTATGAGTACGATGCAGCCAAAGAAGGTGCGTAGATTATGTCTTTGGCTCATCAACTGTGTTGCGTGTGAGCCCTATTGGTGGCATGTTGGCACTTGTAGCCACATGCCTATGAAAATTGCCGTGCTGGCATCAGATCGCATAACCAAAGCACGAAACATGCAGCTGTTCTATGCTGTAGCTGTTCTATATGTTTTTCAGTGCCCGTCATCGTTTCTCTGATGCATGGTGTCCAGCTGGTTTGATGTTGACACCGTGGGGCAAAACCGTGCATGACATGCACTGCATGTTGTACTGTCAAGGTCATGAACGTGCCGATGTATACAAATACGTTATGCTGTTGTGGTTGGTATTGCAAGCGTGTGGCATTCACAAGGACTAAGTAGACTCGAGAATGAAAACAAATAATGCAGAGAGGTCACTAAAATTCCGTCTCTGATCAGCTTGTGCAATGCAGCTTCGTATGAACATGCGCTGGTCAAAAAGTTAGCGCACGCTCTGTGTGACACACAGCATCGTTTCGTCATAGTGGACGCCCCGCTGCTGCTTGCAGCAGGCGTGCAGTCATTCTGTGCAGTTGCCAAGGTACGGATCTACCTGTCACACTTAAGTGCATGTAGTTCTGCGGTCCGTCACTCGCCTCAGTCTAAGCTTTTCTGGCATGGCAGCCTTTGCCGGCACTACGTCGTGAACTGTAAGGAGTGCAACATAGAGCATGCTACGGTGCATCTAAACCAACTCAATGTACTCATGCAAGCTGAGCAAAATATGCACTGTAGATCAGCCTCGGTAGATGTATAGTTGTGGTGTACGGCTGCACTGTAAGTACGGCACTTGGCCCTTGCAAGCGTAACACACAGCATGCTTCATGATCGGTGAGGGTATGGTGCATCAGCGAAGGAGGCCATGCATCGCTGGCAGTCTGCCAGTGTGAGTGATTCATATCATTCCGAATGTATGGGTCTGCTGGCATTCGCAGTCATCATGCTCGTTCGTGCCTCGGCCACACAGCGCGCGAATACCTCGATTTGTAGCTACATGGGTGCACCTTGAACGTATTGTGCCCGTATTCTGCACCCTGTGGCATCTCTACATGATCAGAGAGTTTGTAGGAGTGAAGTTCAGGCAGATACATTGTCACCAGTCTGTTTTGTGTTCCACCCCATCGTTCCTGTACTGCGCAACCACAATCTGCAGATAGAGTGTCACGTGCAGGCAGCAAAGTACGAGGTGTTTGTCACTCAGCCGCCAGATCAGGACCCCCAGACATGCTTTGAGCGCAATGTACACGACCGCACGGCTCAAGATGTGTTAGAAGCGTCTCGTTCACTCGAACCCTCGCCCCCAGCCATACCTCAGTTGTACTGCGCTGCCATCATCCCCAGCTCTACACATGAAACTGATAGCGTAAACCCCCCGCTACCTCCTGATGCTGAGCCCGTAGACGATAGTCGTTGTAGCACTGACACTAAACGAAAGTCCATAGATGTACCTAGGTCTGGGGGGACGGGGGAGAAGCGCATTCGAACTGGTGATGCATCGGCAGCTTCAATGACAGATGACAGTGCCGTGTTGGCAATGGTAGATGCTGGGTTCTCTCAGCAGGGCGCTGGAGAGACTAGCAAGGGTGCTAGGAAACACAAAAAGTCTGTGAACAGGTCTAGATGGTCGGATGATGACGACTCAGAGGAGGAGGGTGCATCTCAGTGTCAGGTGCGCTCTGCTCAGAACGGTCAGCAGCAGCTGGGAGGAGCTGCTGGAACCCCAAGCGGCATAGGTGCGTGCTCTGGTCTCTTCTGCGTGCTTCTCAGGTCCGCAGCAGATGCGGTGAGAATGTGCTCGTTGTATTCTTGTGTGAGCTGCACAACGCATTGCACTTTTTTGGTTCTACAACAAGCAGTGTGTTTGGGATCTGCTTGTTGAGACCGTTGGCAGCCTTGTGCGACACGTGCCGCACAAGGCTACCAGATCCACTGCTGATGGATTGGCATTGCGATGTAGTGAATTGTATTGACTTTGAGCGTGGTGATTCATAGGTTATCCAACACAGTAACCTGCATGCTTCACTGTTGTACGCTACATTATTCATGTTTGTCAGCACACTTGTTTCGGAATTTTGTGATATCAGGTCATGAAAAGCATGATTGACACAACATGCGAGTATGGCATTGACGGTGGTTTGCTTCATGATGCGAGCCTCTTAACAGGCTAAGTTCAGCAGAGGCATTGGACCAGGGGTACATAACACACACAGTATTCAGTTGTTCAGCATGAAAGTTGGGGTAATTCCAACTTCTGGTTCACCTGGCGAAGGGCGTAACTAGGCGCACGCATATGCTCACAACTGTTTCTGTGATCGTTATCAATAGTGTCAAGCAGCGCCTCCAACTGGATGCCAAAGCTGAAGCGCATTCTGCAGATTCCAGAATACAACAGCTGTTGACAGTAAAACGGGACAAAGTGAGGAAATCTGTCCGTTGGCCAGACCAGCTGGGAGAAGAAGAGGATGGGGCATTCCTCATAGGCAAGCCGCAGCAACTAGAGACAGTCCATATCATACCAGGTCTGGGGCCAGGGGAACCACAGCCGATGGACACCAGTGGTGGAACATCGTTTTCGTCCTTCGCAGATGCGGTCCGGGCTGAGCATCAGTATGAGAAACAAAAGCTGCATAGGAGTAGGGGATTATGACTTGTGTATTTTGCACTTTCCCTTCATGAACCCATTCTTAGATTCAATCGTGTAAGCCAGCACCATACATGCTCCCTCCACCTCGATGAGCGAGCCTGTGAATCAAGATCAAATGCTTGTTCGTCATTCTGAATGACAAGCTCGCTGACCATTCACTGGGGACTGGGGTTGTGGATCACAATACATACACATTAATGCCGTCTCGGCCATGATAGTCAGCCAGGCTACTGAATGTAGCAGGCTTATCTCGGGTGTGGCGCATGTCTAAATGAAGTTGCCGCGTCTGCACCACCTTGTGTCTTGAACCACCCCTGCTGTGCATGGATACCGCCGTAGTCTCTCTGAATACACTGAGCACCGCCAAGCTGTTTGGCCGTGACACAAACTGTATCATGCACAATGCTCAACAAAAGTTCTCTCTGCACTGGCTGACTCACTTGCTGTTCACAAACCCATGATGCTTGAATTTGTTCAGCAAGTCCTTAGTTGCAGCATCACGGTCATTGTTGTTGCGCTTGCCGTTTTGAAGCTTTCCACCCTCCTACAAGCAGTCACTGGTGTAAAACATTAGTAATGGCATTCCAGAAGACTTGTTCAAGATGGCCTCACCCTCGATTGTGTTCTCAACAACATTTTTCCACTCTTGTCAATGCCGACCATCTCTGGGAGCTTATGGACCTGTTCCTGTGCGGGCAGGGGCCTCCATACGCCCTGTGAACTGATTCCGAACTGCCCACAGATGCTCAACCTGAAGCACAGCTTTGCCAGTAATAATCCTCAGGTTGGGAGAAACAAACGGTGGCAAGCCACACAGGCAAACAGAGCAGCGGCATGCGAACCTCTCTGAGAATCCCAGCACAGTCTCCCCTGCCCTGCAGATGCTGACACTATGATCATCCATGCGGATAGAGTATGGTAGAGCATGATAGATACGACATGTTGGTGGTTCGAAGAAGGGAAGGAAGAAGAGGCCAAAGTCGCCTCAATCACTCGCTTCTTAGTATTGCACCCAAACCTGTTGCAAGGACATACTACAATGGACAATGCTTCAATGGATGAAAGGAAGAAGGAAAAGTGAGATTGAAAACCCCTAGAACCTTGCACACAACGCCTGGGACCTCTGGTGTGTAGGACACCAAGGCGGTTCGAACATGTGAGGGATAAGATGCAGAGTTGCATGATACTGTTTTGTCGAGATACGCCATTCTCTCACATGCAAAGTACCTGACAAACCAAGGTGAGTGACTGGTGCAAACACAAACGATTTGAACTCATGAGCCGAGTCGCATGCCATGCGATAGTGTATGCTACGCGGACTTGCAAGTGTTTCTAGCCAAAGGAACCAATGCACTTGCACACAAGCATCTGCGAGGCAATGGATCCTTGAAGATCTCAGCAGCCCGGGTGCGCACCTGTCTGTTGAGCCAGCAGATCCAGGTTTAAAACCTCGAACATCCATGGCTCTACTCGCCTTCACTGGCTCTTTCTTTGGGCGTGAATGCTGAGATGGAAGGATTGCCGGTTTTGAAACGGATCCAGAGGATGCTAGATAGACACCGGCATCGTACTCTATAACCGACTCAAGGGGAACTGAAAGATTTGGACAGTTTGTAACACGACTGGGGACTGAATGTGCCCCATGTGATGGTTCGTGCGCAAGACGACAGCAACCGAATTCATTTCACCGGCTGGACATAGCATGAAGGGCCTGGAAATTGCCAGAGAGTCATTGCACGCATGTCAATCGATTAAATTGTGTACTAGCGCCCCCCATGCATGTGGGTTTTATGGAATACGTATTGATGCTGGTTGTAATTGGGCAATCAACCGGTTGAGGGAATGCCGTCCGTCAGTCCGATTGCTGCAAGCATAGTATATTTCTTATAATATAATAATACTGCCATCGATGTGCTATGTAGTGCGCAGCGTACCATATACACAGATCTTGGGGCCAAGAGATGCCCCTAGCCATCACAATCATCAAAGTCATGAATGTCTGGACAGTATGGCGGTACCCATACTGACATTCAGCGTTTGGCATGGCACTGCATTCCTCCTGTGTTTCCATACTAGAAAGAAGTTTTTGCCTGTCTGACTTGGGTTGGCTTCTGAGAACTATGCCAAAGCCCTCTGCCAGACCTCTACTGTGCACTGTTGCGCAACATTACTTGTGGCCCATGGGGCCCCGGCCAGGCCAAGCTGTAGCAAAGGCTCTCATGTGTAGCTGGGATTACTGACTGATTGGAGCACACAGCTGGCATGCTGGATGCTGCGATGTTCGTACCATACAGCAAAACTGTACTCAGACAGCACGCTATTGCCTGGAAGGATATGAGAGTGTGCCCCAGTGGCTGTGGGTGGAGCAGTCCCTGTAATCCGCAGGTCCCTAGAAACCGCCCCAGAATTAAGATTCTCCAAGGCAGCAATATGTCCTGCAAGAGGAGGAATATGTGCAGCAAGATATTTGCGCAAGGTGCAAGCGAGGGAGGTGAGCGGCTTCTGCCGTTCACCAGAAGGAGGACAGCGGTAGGATGCGGGGGACTGTACAAAGATGAGGATACCTGCAAGGAGAGTGATACCCTGGTACGTGATGCCAAGATCTCCAATAGCGCGCGCGAGCATTGCCAGAACAGTTCGTGACGGTTTTCCAATCACGGAGGAATTGGGCACCATGCATAGTTGCGAAGCGCTGTGTGAAGAGCAGGCAATGTGTCAACCAAAGCCAATGCATGCAGCGGTCAGGTTTGTCAACGTATTGCATGTGCACACTGTGACAATGGGAGCACACAGCCTCTGTCCCCCCTCAGGGAGGTTCATCTCCTATGTTGTGGCCCCAGCAGAGAGTAGCCAAGGGTGCAGGCGCATCAGGGCGCAACCATGTGTAGCGCAGGCGCGGCATCGAGTGTGCGCTGGCCACGCATGCATCACTCAGGGTTGCGAGTATGTTCAAGGCGACGGGTGGGGCGGTGTGGGCACCAGAAGCCGGCTGACTGGTGGCAGGCAGCCAGCAGGCACCAGAGCTGCCAGGGGCTGCTGGGTGGGCGCACGCTTTACGCGCTTCACAACAACCGCATTATCAGGCTGAAGGCGTTGTGGAGGTTGTGGAGGCACGGGTGCTCACCAGGTGCAGGTAGTGCTGCTGCAGGGGCTGCATGACTTGTCGGCGCCGCAGATGAGCGGCAGACAGTGTGCAAAGATACATGCACTCCGGTGAGTGCCTCTGAGGTGCAATGCGACGAAGAATCTAAACAATTCAGAGCGGTGAGAGTCCGAGTACAAGAGTTAATTGCAATCATGTTTCACATTTTTAGGATCTCAAGCTCGACTGAATTGTAGGGGGTGTTTTGGTCAACTCCATATCCACTGAATGTTGGGGTTAGAACAAACTTAAAAGCCTGTTGCAGCAGCTTGTCCAGGTCTGCTTCGCGTGCTTGTTCGAAACTAGAATCTGCTACCCACGTTTCAGTTGCAGCAGCCAGGACCGGAAGCATATGAGTGCATATGATACACAGTTTGATAGAAGTATGCAAGGAGGGGCCCAGTGGCCAAGGATTCGCGGCATGGCATACTGAGCTCCCATTCCGCAGTATGCACGTAAGGTGCTAGGGCTTGGACGTGTCGGATGAAAGCGTTACACCCAGATTAGTTTTCTTCAGAGATGACAGGAAGTTGGGTGCCCCACCAGTGTTGTTGGGATGGGGTGGCCTGGGTGGCGTTACCCTCAGGTCCTGAAACACAAGCATGTGGCTTTTGTTTGTGTTTGCCTCCCACAGAGTTTTCTGACTGTGCACCCCAGCCTTGTTGTTACAAACCGAAAAGGCATGGGAAATAACCCAGTAGCCAGAAGTAACTGGCACCAAAAACCACCACTTCACTAGAACAGCGCAACAGCGCGATCACGAAAGTCTCTCCCAGGGCGCTTAACCAAACTGCGATGTTGGTGACGAAACATAATGCCCCGACCACGAGCTAGGGCACACCTGAGGTGCTGTCTAGATAAACAAAGGCCAATCCGATGGCTCCAGTGGCACAAGCAACATTAGCAAGGTTCTGAAAACAACCTTCGGCAGAGGGGCCTAGATTCCCAAAAGTAGACACAGCTATAGCAGCACCCTTCGAAACAGGCTTCGCAACCTTCGCTTTCTCGGCATCCCGAAACAACCTGATTATATAATAATATATTCAGTACGCCTGTGAAACAAATAAATGACAGACAAATTACATTATTCGGGGGCGATGCCACACCCCAAACAAAGAAACACCTACGTCGGGGCCCATGCCATACCCAGGAAGGGCTTCGGCCTCAGCACCCCCAGAGGGGCGGGACAAGGACAGACAAGCATCAGTCACACGCGATTAGGGAGGCAAAGACGAAGGCCGCACAGAACGACAAGCTATCTCATAGGCAAGCCCAGGAGTAACAACAGAGGCGCTTCGCCAGCACGAACAGCACCCCTCAGCAGAGCATACGCGGTGATGACAGAGTACGCCCCAGCGCAGACAGCCGCATCACAATCCTGTAGAGAAGGGGACGGATCAAGAACCCAAGGAACACAGTCCTGGCGGATAAAAAAGGGCCAACATAATCCACCGCGCGAGCCTTACGGAAAGCACGCTACTCAGTTTGAGCTTCAACCTCAGCTCCACAGGGGCGGATCAATTCGTAAGGGGGAGACTGCCAGAAACCGTTCAAGTACCCTGCTCAGAAGGTCGAAGAACATGGAAGGGGTGGCTCTGGCGGGACCGCGATTCGAACCCGGGACTTTGGCGTAAAAGCAGGCCTGAGTTGAAGGCAAACTCCAAGAGGTAACGTGTCAATGATCGGCTGGAGGCCTTCGGCGTTGTCAGCAACACCGTATACTGACACAAGGTGCAATTCGCCCAGCCCACGTCTACAAAAATAAAAAAACAATGAATACAAGCACCCCACAAACCATGCTGCAGCGTAATCTATATTGCTACGTTACAGCAGGACCAATATCCTGCCACTCTGCAAAACAAACAAATAAATAAATAAATTATTCGGGGACTACGCCATACAAACAATTGTCGGTTAGAGCACACTGGTTGCCACAGGTTGTAGCCCTGGCTCCCTGACCAATGGTTGAAAAGGCCTTGCTTGGCAGCCCAATTTCTAGTTCTACAGTCCTGTCGATGTATTCTCTCTTGCTTGGCAGCCTCTGCTCATCACGCCACCTGGGCGTCACCACTCTGAAGCAGATCCAACTAGACGTTAGCGAAAGCACTGCTGTCCTAGTATCCCTCGAAAGGTCGGTAATATTCAATCAGGGGAGTTGCGTAAAGTTTGAAATCTGCAGTTTTGTTCCGGAGGTGATGTTAGCTGGTATGCATGCATGCATGCATGCCCGAATCCTCGTCACACATCACCTTAGGCCACACCGATGGGCGCCCGGCGTCGAAATGTACCCCGGCTTTCATCCAGTGAAACATATATATTCGCACTCTTGTGACCGGTCGGCCATTGCTACTCATCAGTTTTGAAACGCTCTTATCTGCCAGACACCCAGCATCAACAGGCCTAGGTGTGAACCCGCCGCTACAGCGCGCTGCTGCGCAAAACCTGAAGTGGCTTTCTCGTGCAGATGAGTGATTTGATAGAACTTAACGAGTTATCTTGTTTGCTTGACCGGTGTCTTCGTGTGTGTGCAGGTCCTCAACTTGTGACGTACAACGGAACGTTCTCAACATGCTAGCAGCACGCACAGCCAATGGCAGCGCCCTCGTCCGTTCATCCGCCCGAATCTCCGTCAAGGCTGCTGTTAAATGCGCTCCAGTGGTGCGTGCCTGTGCCTCATCATGTACTATGTTGTTGTGTGGTCTCTGCACCTGTACCGGCGCAGCAGTGCAACACAGCGGCGCAGCACGTGAACATCAGTACAAACAACGATAAGAAGTCGATGCACTGCAATTTGTAGCGAAATCGACGGTGAAAAACTTTCATTGTTGCTCTCGCGCTTGCGAAAGGCGGGCAATATGGACGTTTGTGTGGCTGTACCGACTACAGCTAAGAAATTCGCTGAAGACTTGCCCACTACACATTTCATATGTATCCCATCCGCATGTAGCCTCAACATCTTGTTGTCACCATGCCGCGCGATGTTTGATGCACACCTGCTCGAGTCAACAACAGTGCTCCGACTCGAATGCGGCTGTGCAGCGAGCCGCAACAACTGACGCACCAAAGACCGTGGAAGAGAGGCAGTCCCTGAAAGTTCCAGAATGGTGCGATACGCCTCAGCAACGCAGCTGCTACCTTCGTTCCTGTTTTGAATGCACCGCGTTGCTTCACTCAAGGTTTGTTGCACTGCAACAGCCAAAAGAGATCTGCCAAAGTCGTTCCCATGGCATGTGCAGGGTACCTGAGCAAGCGTATCCCGTCATCAAGTTCTTAGACTCCACTGAATTCAAGCTGGAGGACTGGTATGGGTTTCTTTGGTGAAATGTTGGTGTGCTGGGTGATGTGGTCGAGACTGACATTCATGACCAACTGGCGCCTGCACTCTAGACTTTACTACATATTTTCACATGTGTTGTACAGCCATACTGTCAGGGAACATACGAGTTGCAGCAGCTCTTCATGTTACACTGACATTGTGGAGTTGTCCTGCAGGAGTGTGTACAAGGACAAGCTTGCAAAGTACATCGAAGACCCAGCCTACAAGCAACTTGTAGGCTGGAAGGCAATTCCAGAAATTGTGAATGGGCGCTTGTCAATGCTTGGTGCGACTTCAATTGTCCCGGTGTACAGCTCGTGGTGCTCTGAATGGGCGTTCTTGCAGTCTTGCAGCATAGAAGGCCTGATCTTCGTAGCTGCCCCTTTTCAGCTACGCCATGACTGGTGTGCTGCAGGCTTTGTTGGTGGTGCCTTTGCAGAGATCTTCGGCGGAGGCCCGCTGGTCAACCAGCTGGCCTCTGCCCCCCAGGCAGTTTTGCTGACAACTCTCCTTGTCGCCGTAGGTTCGTGTGTGCCTGCTGTCAAGGTACGTTGATGGTCCTGATTCTGTACTCTTGCCAATGCTAGTGTTGTGGTTGGATGTTGTGTTGTCCTTTTTATATTCTGTGTCTACCTTTTTTAAGAGCACTGGTGCTGCAGGGCACCAAGGAAGACTATGTTGAAGCTGTGAGGGACACATACTCAATCCCTGATGGTGTTTTCACGGAGGCTATGGAGCGTGTGCATGCACGCTTGGCCATGGTCGGACTCTCTGCTTTGGTTGTTCTGGAGCTGGTCGCTGGCAAGGCCATTCTTTGAGTGGGGAAGGGAAGCACAAGCCACTCTTTGCGCTTCAAAGGTTGCATTGGGAACGGCTGCTGCAGCGAGTGCTTGCTCACCCAGATGACGCATGCATCATGATGCTGCTGCTGCGAATTGATCAGAATATTTGAGTAGGAATCGCATTCTATTATCTGCCAGTTTCAGCCAGGGATGTGATGATTTACAATGAATGTGCCATGGGTGAAGCTTGGTTGTCCTGTTGGTGGGTGGAAGCAAAATGTGTGGTGCTCACACACTGTTGGCCAGCTCTTCATGTTGTAACGAAGAATTCCCAGACTGTGCTCTCAATACGGCCACTTGCAACCATCGTCAATGTTATGCTGGTCACAGAGTGCAGCCAAATCCATGGAACCGGTTCGAACCATGCATGCAGCCATGTGCGGAAACCGAAGCCGCGGTTACAGATCACTGCGAAGAATATCGCCCGTACGGCATTCGCTGGTGCGGTCATATACTGCAGACTATATACTACACGTCTGCATTGAGTCCTGGACTGGAGACGACGTTCGACGCGCATCCTCATCACCTGTACACCACGCGATCTCCGACAGACCTAGCACACGTCCAAACGTGCGAGCGTATTATTGATATTCAGCTTTCGCACGTGATCTCCTGCTGCACTTTCCCTGGTCGCTCACAGACAACGGGACTTGTAGCCGACCCCCCGCTGGGTTGAGAAGCCAAGTGTGAACGACTTTCCGGGTTGGAGGTCAGTTCATTCCTCGTCAAACAACACTTGTATGCGGCTCGAGGGTATCTCTTGTGAAACTACGACGAGAATACTCTGGCAATGGTCCCTACAAACGCACAGCAGAAGCCCTTAGACCAGTGTGATCCCTGCACGGCCATGAATCGTTACATTGTCACGTATAGTGCTATGCTTCGCTTCCACCGTACTGTTATGTGCCTTGCAGGTGGGTCAAGGATCTGATTGATCCCAATGCACGGGAGACTGCTTTACTGGAGCTCAGCAAGCAGAGAGAGAAGTTTCCCGAGTTAGCTCCGTACTTATGGAACAGCTTTGGAACTATGGCTGTTCTTTTGCAGGTGTTGCGATGCCGTCTTCCATAGATGACGAGCCTTCACTGTTGGCCGGTTTTGACTTACGTTGCTGCTGCTGCAGGAAATCACACTGATATATCCACAATTGCAACCCCCAGAGCTCAATACCCAGACATCTAATCGTGTGTGCAATGCTTTGGCTCTGTTCCAGTGCGTGGCTTCACACTCCGAGACTCGTGAGCTTTTCTTGCAAGCTCACATCCCACTATTTCTGTACCCGTTCCTTAATACCACGTCAAAGACTCGGCCTTTTGAGTATCTGCGGCTCACAGCCTTGGGGGTGATTGGAGCTCTGGTAAAGCAGGATGACTCCACGGTGTGTCCCATGCCTGAGCTGTCAGGGTTGCTTGCAGTGCCGATTTAGAAGCACGAGCCGAAACAATAGTCAGTTGGAGCAGATTCACCCCGGCAAATCATCGGAAATTTATGAATTATTCTATGTACCGCCACCTTCAAGGAATGTTTCGCCGAAATAATTGCTCTTCCCCGATGCCTTAAAAGCAACCCTGCGAGCTGCCACAAGTGTCCAGAAGCAATCGCTTCAGCACGTAGCAACATGACGACCCTTGTCCCTTGCAGTCTGTCATTAACTTCCTGCTCTCCACGGAGATCATCCCACTGTGCCTTCGTACCATGGAGATGGGAACAGAGCTGTCCCGCACAGTCGCCACTTTCATCGTCCAGAAGATTCTCACAGATGAGCTCGGGCTCAGCTATATCTGTGCTACTCCAGAGAGATTTTTCGCAGTAGGAGCGGTGCTCACCAACATGGTGGACGGCCAGAATGGCACACCATCACCCAGACTCCTGAAGCATATCCTGCGGTGAGCTGCCTCTGCTTACGTCAAGCATCCATGAATTCTACATCCCATACATGTTGTTTGAATACTGTTCGTACGAACTCTTCTCAGGTGCCTGAAGTACTTGAATTGAGAGTGATTACCATATTGTGCCTCTGTTCAAGGCCGAGTTGAAGGCACTTCTTTGCCGCCAACTTCTTTGCCGCTGTGTCGTAACTCCTGGAAGTGCAGGTGCTATCTCAGACTGGTAGACAACCCACGGGCAAAGGAGGCGCTGAAAGCATACTTGCCCAAGTCACTGATCACTGCACAGCTGCCCTTCCGTGAGTCAGCTGAGAACGACGCGCAGCTGATGCAACTGCTGCTGCAGCTCAGATCTGCTGTTGGAATCAAGGCGGGCATTGTTGAAGGGATGCCCGGAGATCAGCAGAGCCACCAGGGTAGCATGGGTCCTGGGGTCATGCAGAGCATGCAGTCAGGAATGAGTCTGCCGTATGGATCGGCATTTCAAAACTCAATGCAATCCTATAGACCCCGATAGAGTCCCATACTCAATATTTCATGCACTTCTAGAACTAGAATACGCCTCAGATCGTCACCGCGTCTTTAGGTTTTGTAATCACAGCAATTCCTGTTCGCACTGACATGGCCAGGTCCACTCACTTTTAAAGCACAGTCACGACAAGAGAGCACTGCTGGCGTGCTTGCTGGAATGGCCAGTTTCATTCCAACACTCATCTGGGAGGCATTCTGGTCCAGCTGGTATGACTGCGGGTGCTGGACTATGCGTGGACTTGGGAGATGACTCCATGCATGCTGTATACAAGAAGCATAATTACTGTCCACAGGGGAAGGGGCCGGACCAGAGAGGATGTGCGTGGGAGGGGCACTTTCAGCGTATAGCTGCCTTCTAGTTTTCCCGACAGTACCGAATAATACAGTGACAGTCCTAGAGTGTCTTCTGAAACAGGCTCTGAATGCTGTGAAGTGCTCTCCCTGTGCTGTCAGTGCTCTCCCGGCATTTAGAACCGATGTCCCCCTTGGACCCGATCTGCATGCATGATTGGCATGAAGCAATCGCTCTCGAGGCCTTGGTTGAGACGGGAATCCAGGCACGTTCACGGTCCTCGGCTAGAGGCACTGCTGTATCAATTCGGCGACACACCAAGTGCTGGTATGTGCATTGTGACGGTTCACAATTGTTCAATGGGGATGCACATGAGCATATCTTCCCTGTGTTAGAACATATACACAATGGACAAGTTGTTTGACTGTTTTGTACACACCTTGGAGTCACCTACTGTTGTGTCAAGCTCCTGTGATGGCCGGTTCCTCAGCGGGGACGATGCAGTATGTTGTGCCATTGCCAAGCACTCTGGCATCGTCATACTCAAGGCAGCCAGCGATGGCGCGGCACAAAAGTTGAACCTCGCTTGCTATGATCGCGTGGACCATGTGTACACACTCTGCGTTGAAGGTGTGCCAGCTTGTCCAGATAAGTACACGACCAATTTGCAGTGGCACGCTGATGCACGCTGCTTAAACAATCACAACGAGCGCTTTGCAGGAGTGGACACTGACCTGCTTCTTACTGTTACTCATGACATGACCTTCACGGTGCTGGCGCCAACATCTGGTCAGCAGTTCGATCAAGTGCACAGCACTCAGCTGGACACCCACAGCGCACCCGCCAGTTTATCTGCGGTAGCGTTTGCTGTATCTAAACCAGTGACAGTATGGAAGAATTCGAGGGAACAAAATCGTCACTGCCAAATCGTTTACATTGCAGTGGCATCACATTCAACCATATGGATTTTGGATCTACGGTTTGCGGTGTGCACCTACCAGCGTTAGCCTCACATCGGCCGTGGACTTCGAAATTACCAGACTATTGGTAACACTAGCTCATGTGCAGGTGAGTCCGTCTGGTAGCCTCACAGTGCAGTCGTTCTGGCACCAGTCCAAAATGCCCAGGCAACGCTCAGTGGACCAAAAGGACCCTGAGACGTACCCAGAGCAGCCGCGTCTGGACTGTGTTGAAGCGGTTGCATTCATTCCCAGGACAGGGCAGTACCTGCTGTTGGGTGCTTGCCACCTGGCACTGTTGTGGGCTCGCAGTGGCAGCATCAGCCAAAAGGATGTCATGACAGTGGAACTGATTGTGGGAGACATTCAGGCAACCTTGAAGGATCCGAAAATTTTCAGTGCAAAGCCCGTGGGCAGCTCGCCTGTGCCCACAAAAAGCATTCTTGAAGCCAGAATCGGGCCCTGGATGCTATTGTGCGCCTCACACATTGAGTGATTGAGCTGCATATTTTTGTTTGCTCTATTATTAGAACACTTTCTCACAAAATGTGAACTGCCTTGCAGCGCGGTGCACCCCTCAACCTCGCTGTTGATACCGATTCGATCCGGTGACATTGGCTTGCCCTTTGCCAGTTGCCATCGCGATGCATGTTCACCATCCGGAGCAGGTGAGCCCCGCCCTTTGTGAGCTTGCCTGTAGAATCACTTCTGCAAGGTTCATTTTATGCCCCACTGTTCATTTGTCAGTCCCAGAAGAAGCATACAGTTCTGTCGCAAATATGAACATTGGGACATCCAGTATGCATGCTTGTGATGCTTACTGCAGGGCTTAACCTCCAACCAGAGGCTCGAAAAGATCTCCCCAGGACGCCAGGTCTGCTCATTCTGTCCCAGGAGGAAGCCATCCTGACCAATATCGCATCTGACTGCTCATGTTTGCAGCAGACATGCCGATTGGGTCTCACAGCCCCACCTGTGGCATGTGTGACCCTCAGTCAAGGCCTTTTCTTGGTCATTGACTCTGCAGCTGTTGCTGTTGTACTTGGTATACGTACAGCACCATCAGGAGGGGGTTCTGGGGGATCAGAAACACAGGAACGGCCTGCAATGTTCTGTGTGCAGTGCAAGCTGCAGCCCAGTCTATCTGGCGAGCTAACTTATGCTTCAGCTGAATCAGACACGAATCAGCCGTCCGGGCGCAGCTTCAGCAAAGGTAGCCATGTCACTTGTGCAAGCGCTGTGTCATGTGACAACGTTCACGCACTGCAGCAGTTTGCAATGCTGGTTGTGGTAGGGACGATGTCAGGCCCATCAATCGTGATCGGCATCTCCAAGTCTGATCTCTCTGTGACAGCTGCATCAGCACCGTTGTCTGCATCTCACACAATGTACGCTCCTTCAACTTGCAGCCTTGTGCAAGACTCACTGACGTACTTCTGTCGGCGTAGTCCGGAAATAAATTCTGCCCTGTATGAATTTCAAAACACTCCTCTCACTACGCTACCTCCCAGTAAGGCATAGAAAGATGAAACAGTCGTGTGCACACTCCCAACAGCAGTCACAAAGGTTTTTCACACTTGATTGTTGCCTGTACATGATTCCCCGTTCACGAGCACTCTGTACTGGGACATTTCGTGTAGGAATTAGGAAGATTGTTTACAGCCCCTTTTCTGAGCACTTTCGTCGCATTATTGTCAGCAGTGCACCTGCCATGCTTGACTTCCTCCGTGTTTTTGTTGCAGCAGCTTGGCACAAGTAGGGGGCACTCTCATCAACTCCTGTGCACCGATTCATGACTGCCTCACGCTTCCTGCTTTTACTGGAGCTCCATATGATGCTGTAGTATCTGTATCTGGCACTGTCACATCGTCATCAATCACACGCTCCATTGTGGGCGGATCATTGGAAGTTTCTTCCACCTTTCTGCCTGAAGCTTCTGCAGCCACCACTATCCTACCTCTGAGGCCCTGCCCAGGACAACCTGGCTCGCCGTCTGAGCCTTACCCTTGGATCCATGGTGGCATGTGCTTGAGCATGGCTGTTGGAAGTGGCTGGCGGTCTCAAGTGTGGCGTTGTCTCAAGGACTCAAATACTGTTGAGCCATTGCAGATGCGTGGGTTCAAAGAAGATACTCAGACACTTGCTGCTGTCCTGATAGCGCACGACCGCTTGGTGCAGGTCACACCACATGGCGTGTGTGTAATAGATACAAGCAGTACCCAGGGTGTCTGCTGTGAGTGGCATCCAGATACTGGCTCTGTTGTCACAGCTGGATATGTAGCACAGCCTGACGAGTGCAGTACACCCCAGCACCTGCTGGTGGTCACAGGCTCTACTCTGAGCTGCTTATCATTGCATCCAGGCACTCTACTGCACGTTCTGAAGTCCAAGCAGCAGCAGCCTAGTGTCACAGGAGGTGCTGTGCTGAACCTTCGTGGTGTGCATGCCGTTGATGGAGGCAGCGAGGTGGTGGCGGTGGGCATGTGGTCCGCCACTCCATCCTTCAGTCTACTTAGGCTTCCAGACCTTTCTGAGTGCTCACAACCTGCCACTGTGTCCGGCCTGCCCAGCATTGCAGTAGCTTTTGCAGCGTTGCAGAGGTCAAATGGGTGGAGCCTGCTGCTGGGGCTGCTTAATGGCATGGTGTGCCTACACCAGATGTGTCCACGCGCTCGCACAGGGTTCTGGACGTTTGACCCAGTGGAAACTATTAGGGTAGGCAGCACTCACGTCCAGTTTGCTCAGCCCTGGATCCCTCCAGGTGGGCTGAGCAACCCAAACGTGGTGCTGGCGGTTGCGGGCCGGCATGCGACTGCGTTCTACCTGCCAGCATATACCTCGTATGCTGCCGTGCGGCAGCCAACACAGACTGCGCTGATAGAGGAAAGTATCATGACCGCGCCAGTGGCTCTACCAGTTGGCTCAGATATCACAGGTGCTTGCGGGCTGGCAGCTGGGCAGGTAGTGTGGGCGGATGTGAGGTCTGGAGTGCTTCTTGGGGCTTTGCATCTTGACTTAGCTCTGCAGAAGCATGTCGTGCCCCTGACTGGTGTTCCTCGAGGCGTTGTGCACTGCCCCTCAATCAGGGCAGTTGCATGCAATGTACGCACACTTTTACGAGCTGCGTCTGATTGCAGCATACGTTTTTATGTTGCATGATGCAGCGACCTTGACAACCTTGTACATGTTTCCATCTATGAACAACCGTACAATGCGCTCAGCAATCATCAGTGCACAATGTTCCGGAGCGATCCCAGAAACGTATGCAGTCTTCGCCATCATATCTGTTGATGGATTGTCACAGTAACTGTGCTGCAGGTAGTAGAGGAAGGCGAGCATGCATTGCAGTTACATCATGATGAGGAACTGTCTGTTGTTCTGCGTATGCCATTTACAGCTGGCCACGAAATATCCTCTCTATGTAGCACACAGCTTCCAACGGTCGCGTTGGTCACTGACAGCGACACGCTTCCCACTCCTGTGCCAACACAGTCCGGCCTGCTCACACCACTTCCTCAGCCCCCAACAAGCAGCAGATTTTGTCCTCTGCAGGCCAGCAGCAACATGGCCCCCTGCAGCCAAGCGGAGCCGAATGTTCGGGCCAGTCATACTGAGCAGCCGTCTGTAGGTCACACCACTGACGGAGCCTCGCAACAATCCGATCAGAGCTTTGATCACTGCGCAATACCACATGATACTGGCAGGTCACAGTATTCTGCCTCTAGCAGAACTAATTCTGGGCATGTGTGTGATGGGGACCCTGTGCAGTCTTTCTGGCCGCTCACCCCAGCACAAGATGGCACCATGCTGGTATGCAGAGAGTACCTATGGGTTCCTTCCACTCTGTACAGAACCACCAACAAATCTCCAGGTGAAGGCACAGCAGTGCACTTGCTGACGATCATGCACCCGAAGCTTCATCCTTTCCCAGGCACAAGTCAGATGCGGTGTGTGTCCGACTTGGAACTTTGGACTACAGTGTAGTCCACTACACTGTAGTCCAAGATGATCCATCCCTCTCACCACTAATAGAATGTTCAAGTAGCAAGCAGGACCGCTGCAAGAATTCACAGGCAACATTACCTTACGTTGTGTGCTGCATGATGCGTGCCACAACTGCGTCTTGCATGCATGCGTGCTGCAGTAGACACTGGTTCGATGTGCAGGTATGAGTTGGACGTAGTAGCCGTGCTCAGGCTCCAAGCTCCCTGTTATTCTGTGGCCAGCGTGCTTCCCAAGGCAGTCACGCCACCCAAGGACTCAGGGACGAAGAAGACTACATTGACCGAGGAGCCTCCAGGGCCATGCATGACGGTTCCAGTCATGCCCCTCACTTTAATCGCATGTGGGGGAAAACTCCTCTTGTGCGAATGCGTTGCAGACCCTGAGCATTTGCAACTTGGAGCCAAGTTCCGAGGCGCGATGCAAGCCTTCGAGGATTCTGCGCAGGGCGCGGAGAGGCACGTGGCGCAGGTCATGGATGGCATTGTGACGACTGCCAGGTGTCATGCTGAAGCATTGGAACGGGAGCGTGAGGCGCAAAGTGATGGTGTGGTCCCCTATTGGCTGTGTATCACCCAGCTCACCTGGCACAAGATGGATGCCAGTTCCCAGGTTGTCAGACTCCGGACCCGGTCCGGACCAGTTCTCGACTCCCAGCTACATCACTTGTCAGCCATACTTTCCCTAGCAGTCACACTGTTGAGCAGCTTCGCGAGTCACAACCCACAATTCCTTGGTCTGATCTCTGTCTTTAACTCTTGTGAAAGCACGTAGCCCCATGCCAGTTGAATGAGCTGATGCAAGTCACAGAAACGTCACTTTCGAGAATGGGCGACAAAGAGCAGGTGTACATATCTGTTGACATATGAATCTGCTGCAGATGCTGGGACGACGAACGCTGACAACATGGGCCTTGGAGGGGCATCACTTGATCAGTGCACTGCATGGCGAGCAGGTGAAGACGGTGCCGAGACCTTGCAAGACGCTGTGGTGTTTGCTGATGGTCCCGATACAGCCATTTCTCCGGCTCCGCATGGACGACAGCCTAGTGGCCACCCTGCACCTGTGACCACAGACGAGGCGCAGCAGCCTGACAATAGCACTACTGTCCATCCACAGGGGCAAGCAGGCTCAGAAAATGATCCAGATGCCAACACAGCACAATGGCAGCAGCGTGTCATGGTATGCAGCTGCAACCTTTTCTGTTACAAAGGGGTACAAGCTCACTTGGTCCTTCCATGCTGCTGCGTGGCGCAGGAGCGTACTACAGCAGTCTGTGCACAATGGGTATCATGCTTGTGAGAAACAGCCCAATTAAAAACTGGACACCTGACCAAAATGCACAGATTGCGCAGTCACCTGCGCAAAGTACCCTTGTGCATTTGTACATTCCAGACATGCAACAAACGTGCATGCATGTAGGTACGGCAACATGATGTGCTCGTGCCCGCCGGAAACGCATGCATAGTCGAGATGAAGTGCGTGCCAGGCTCGCACAGGGTCTGTTGCCTTGAGCTATTCGGATCTGTCACAATAGTAGAAGTGCAGTGGCATTGGGGCCATGCATGTGCGGTGCTGCAACCGATATCGGTGCACAAAGAGGCTGGATGGGTGCGTGCATGCGTGCCGATGTCAGAGACCGTGGTCCTCGCCGGTGTGCATGAACAGTATCTTGCAGTCCTCAAATCTGAAGAAGCAGGCCCAGACTGGCAGCCACCTGCGGCACCAAGAGTGGCAGGTGTGCAGATGGGGTGTCCGTGTGCCATGTCCTCCTATGTCCATTCACTGCTTCAGTGTTCATGGCAGTATCTTCACCTCTTAATCACTGTCATTGTGATCGAATAACTGCCCGCAATGATCGACTATCTCTAGATACTGTCTTTATGCCAGAGCCTTGAGCCTTGAAAACTGCTCTCTATTACACCAACACCACCGAATCACTGGCTCACGTAGCATGCAGGTGTGGGAGCCACTGCAGGGGAAGAAGGGATTGTGGCAGGCTTCAATGCGGCGGTGCCGCAGCCTGCCCCGCCCTGTGCACCAACCCCGCCTTCCACTGAGGAGCTGTCCGTTCCTACATGTTCTGGATCCCCTGCAATGATGACTGGCCTGTGCTGCAACATCAAACAGGGCATCACGCAGATGGCCCGCATGCGGTGCTGTGTGTGGTGCGCTGGCGCCCCAGCCGCACAAGCACACACCATGGCAGTGTTTGTGACCAATGCTGGTGGCATTGGACTGATACAGAAGCTTCCAAAATGGTTGATGGGGCCACTGTATAATCTGCAGGACGTCCTGGTGAGTGGACAAGAGTCTGCCGGAAGGGGGAGTGGACCAGTGTGGCCCCCGCGAGGAAGTTCCCACCACCACAAATCCACGTGGTGTTCGTATACCTACAGAGAGCCTTTCTGTGACACAGCACAGTGGAAACAGAGGATCCCGTCTGCGACAGATGATCTGTATAATGGCGGTCCAGTTAGAGGGTTTTTGGAGCAGAGTATAGCGATAGATGCTGAATTGTTGAAAGCCTGGATGCTGCATGTTGAGGAACATGGGATGCATCTGCGCAAGCCCAAGAATGGAAGCGGTGAACTGTCATCAGTGCCTTGGAGTGCGATCAGAGCGCTGAATTATCTCAATGTGTTTGGGCTGATGTATGCACCGTATGTCCGTTCCTTAGAGCAAGAGCTGAGGCTGTAATCTTAGAATTGAGGCAAGTATTGTCCATTGGTGCAACTGCAGACAGGTCATGGACCCTGCAAACCCACACACTGCATGCATGATACACATGGACCTTCTGATGCAAGCATGGTGACCTGTCGATGCCCAGAGACGTACGATGCTCATGTACTGCATGGCTCGAAGAGCTGACAGCTGAGCAAACCGACCTTGACATTCTGCATTCTCCATTCCTTCTCAATATTAAAATATCGAGTATCTCAACATTTTCAGTACATCGCGAGGATGATACATCCAATGTCGTTTCCTCGACCATCATAACTGATGGTGCCTTAACAGGTCATCTCTTGTGTGTCTAGCACTGAGCCTGTAGAGGTCATGCTTCCGAACCTCGCTACGTAGAATGTATCATGCATGAGTGACCCACAGAGTGTTCATAGTTGTGGTGTTCAATTCTTGCAGTATATTAGTCCTTGCATTAGCCCAAAACCTCGGGTTGTAACTTGTTCGATCTTAACGCAGCCGATGACCCCTCCGCCACACCCCTGAGAGTGACCTGTGTGCCCTCGACACCACAGCATTCACTATGAGTACTGACAAGTCAGTGGGTGAGACAGGTACAGATGAGAATTACGTTGGTGACTGGGGAAATCTCGTTATGCATGAGCCAAATACGTGCTCGCACACCAACGGCTGAAGGCTGTAAAGGACTGTGTACGGCCAGCTGTAAGGCGCAGGAGGCTGCCGGCACGTTCAGATTGTGTCAGAACCATGTCTTACAAACCGGAAAGGTGGTAAATAGTCTTTGCTGAAAATGCCAGAAAACAGATGAAATCACACCTTCTGGGATCCATAGTTGGTGTCCGTTATGCAATCTCCTCCTCCCACTGATGGCCTATCTCGGCCTGCGACCCATGAACGACGGGGAAGCCGCTGGGCTGACACCGATAAATCGACAACGGCACAAAGCCTACTCGCGTCTCAGGCGCGTATGCTACTTTCAACTTTATGCTGGGAAAGAAAGAAAACTTATACTGCCAACTTATAACACTCTCAATGCCCGATGGTGAAACCTAGTATTGAAGTATTTAACTACTACCCATGTTCCGCATGTCTGAAAAAACTCCAAGGAATGCGGTTATACAACATCCCTCCCCTCCTCCCAGTCCATCATTCCTCCATCCACCTGGGCGGGTGGGTGGGACAACTCAAGGTAAAACCGCAAATAACCTGACCTGAGTGATAGGTTCGCTTCAGTCGCAAATGAAGTCCCCATCCCACCAATCCTATTTAAAGAGCCCTGATTATGTGAATCCCATGTAGCCCAGCCTCTGCGATTTCAAGCTGTTTTCTTCTATTTTTTCAGCAAACAGCAGTGTTCTTTCAGAAAACTTCCGCATGAAAAAAAAGCCCCCAAAGCAACTAACACAAAAGAGCCACCACTTCACTAGAATGGCACAACAGCACCATCACGAAAGTCTTGGTGTCAGAACCATCTAGTAACGTACGCGGCGTTTATACTTATCACTGCTGACTTGGTGTAACTGATTCTGCACTTTTCATGGATAGGCCATACAGAAAGAAAAATCTGAGAATCTAGAGTGCTCAAAACATCATCAAAACGCCACCACAATTGTACACGTCATGCTAAGGCATAAATCATCATCATCATCATTTACTGCAAATAAGGCACTTATGTTTATCCGTTGTAACACTTCTTGAAGCATCATCTGTCGCAATCGCAATCACACAGTCCTCCTGACCGCATGCGGTCGCTGCTCGTGGCCACATCAGCCGCAACTGCCTGTGTGTACAGCCCCTGCACGCACATCTCATAGCATATCAACGAATAGCATGGCGCGTCCAGCCATGACATGCTCGCGGGCCCCCCACGTGCCACACACCTGCAGCCTTGAAGTCATGGCGCCTGGAATCTGCCCGCTGCCGATGCGCCGCCCGTCCACCTGTGCCACGGGTGTCAGCCCCCCAAAGGTGCCTGTCACAAAGGCCTCGTCCGCACTGTACACGTCCACCAGCGAGAAGGGCCTGCTCTCCGTGGGGATGCCCGCCGCCGCCGCCACCTCCAGCACCACGGCGCGCATGATGCCATGCAGGTTGTACAGCCCTGCATCAGACAGCTGGCAGGTTACAGAGCCTCAGCAACTGTCACAGCATCAAACCAAGCCCCAGCATCACCTGAGCAGCGGTTGCACGGCAAGGGCGCCCTCCCTGCACGGCCCCCTTGCATGCCACTGTGCAGGCTGTAACCTTGTCTCCAGCCGTGCAAGGGAATCATGCCTCTGCAAGTGTGAAGATGCAAACAAACAGCAAGCTATGTGCATATACGTGTACCTGAAGTATAGAATCTGGCAGGCACTCACACGCATTGCGCACACGAATCATCGCTGTGGGTAGAAACAGCAGTTCAAAATTCAAAGCGTGAGTCGAAGACTGCAAACGGACAGGTATACGACCATGCAAATAAATGTACAGGAGCAGGGTGCGGGCGCACACCTGTGGATGTGACAACAGTGCCACCGCTGACGATGAAGAAGTTGGTGGCGTTGCACGTCGCCACAGCGCCTGTGGGGTCAAGCATCAGCGCCTGTAAACCAGTATGCGGGTGTTGCGTTGTTGTTTCTTTGCGCAGCTGCCTGCTGTGACACTGCGAGGTGTGCAAGGGGGGCCCTGGCGCCGAACGCTCGCCGCACAGCAGCATTGCAGGGGGCAAAACAAAGCCAACCTAGTTACACAACGTACTGTGTATGGCATGATATGTGCCACCCCAGCCAAAGAAAGACCGTGCAGTGTCATTCAAGCACTCATTGAAGTGCTCAGTGGGCCAGCGTGCGCACACTGCAGGCTAGCCGGCGCACCTCATCAGCACCCGCCTTCACCGCTTGCACCAGAGCAATCACCTGCACAGCATCCCACCCCCTCTATTAAGCTTTTTTAAAACGGATGCTGTTTTGTGTCTGTATCAGTGTCCCCCCTGCACCCTACCTTTCTCTGGGAAGTGCCCACCTGCAGCTTCCCTCCAACAGCTCTGACTCCAGATGTCTCTGTGTTGCTCTAGAGGTACAAACGAAAGGAGAGTGGCAACAGAAACCAACGTGGAGGGCAGGTTGCATAACCTACAGTGAAGGGGTTCTGCAGATGAAGAGGGCAGGGGGCACCTCATGCAGCTTGCTGTGGCAGTTGACAATACCAAGGGTCCCCAAAGATTGGATGTCCTGCCATTGCCTGCAACCCCGCCGCCACCACTTGATTTGACGTAAAGGAATGCATGCGTGCTGCGTCCGGCACGCCAACGGCAGTGACTACAGAAGACCTGAAGGCCAGACTCTAGACTGTGCAAAGGGCCCATGATCACGTGTGTGAGCATGGCTCTGCTGCTGAAGGAACGTGTTGCAAGAACGAACACAGCCGGTGAATCATGCATTGCATGTGCAAGGAGTGCCAGCTTATGTCGCATCTGTTGAAACCGCAAGATCCAAGCAGATCATAGTTGCGCTGCAAAAAGTTCCTTTGTTCTTCCAGGGCTGCTGGAAACAGCAGCGCCTGTTGCAGCAATCGGTGGCTAGCAGTGAAGACACAGTGGAGCAGGTGGTCGCAATGCATGCTCAAGGAAAGAGAGGTGGCGGGGGGGCGCACCAGGTGTTTGCGCAACTGATGCTGCCTCCCTGTCAGAGGCTCAAGGTCCAGCAAGGTGACCCATTTGTCGATGTGCTCTTCAAAGCGGCGCTCCACCACGCTGAACTTAGTCAGACACTCCTTGCCATTCAAAGGCGCATCAAGCAGCCCCGCGTCCCCCTGAACCGCCCCTGTCACCAGAGCTCTATACCTGCAGCTCATTGTACAGGGGTGTGTCTGTATTTCTCAATGCATTGATGAAAAAACATTCGTGAAGCAACAACACAACGATGTGTCGGTGTGGTCTCCATGCATCACTATACAAACGCTGGTCAAGGGTGTCGGGAGGGGGCCTGCGAATGGTGGTGGAGAACAGAGACAAGCCGTTAGCTACTGCTGTAGTGTCTGCACGTTTGTGTTCCGCGATTATCACCACGTTGGGGCCAGACACCAGGTTGGCAGGGTGCTGCGAGGGAGTGCTCTTGTCTCCTCTGGTGATCATCAAACGCGCATGCACGCAATCAAACATGTGGTTTCGCTGAACGGTAGCATACAAGGCTGATGTGACTTCCTGTGCAGAGGGTATGGGGATGTCGGTTGTCTTGGCAGCTGAGTGCAGGCGTGCCAAGTGTCTGTCGAGGAAAGCGAACTTGCCCTCATGTAGCCTGACACCCGCAGACCAGCAGAGCATGTCAGGAGAGCACAGATTCACAGAGGATGCAGCATCCGCGTTGAACAGGCTGCTTCTCCACAGTGCTCCATCAACCATGCTCAGTGCTACAAGGGTACGACTCGGAAGAGCAGGAAGATACAACAACGCCCCAATGGTTCAAACGGCTCGACATCTGGCGAGGATACTCTTTTATTGATGCTATTGCCACGACACGCACAGCAGGAAGATATGAAGCCCTAGAGACTGGACTTTGTAGCTCATGCACGCCTTGTACCTTCCCAAATACCATCCCCAGTCAGAAATCCTGAGTCGAAGACATAAATCTTAGCTTCTGAACGATGAAAGAATTCGCCGTTGATGTATATCATGACGTCCGCATTGCGGTGGTCATGCATAGCCGAATGAGTGCTGCGCGCTTTCAAAGCACCGTCTGGCACTGTGTCAAACCTGAATCCACAAAAGAACTGATACAATATTCATGCAAACATGTGTATTCTGTCAGTAGCAAAGTCTTTTCATGGCACAGAACGGTTTGATGCTTGTCTGGAAGTTTGACAGGTTTAACAAGCTTAAAATCCCCTTGTAGACACTCGACAGGAATAAAAAAATTCTATATATACATACATAGGCGGCTATATTATATATACATCGATATTATATAACTATGCCAAGAAATGGATATATATATATATATATATATATAATTATATATAACCTGTCGAAATGTGCAACCCTGCACCCGAGCAGGGGACGTTCGTGTCCGCACCCCCAAGGGACGGGACAGGGAAGGAAATAAACGAGACCAGGAGCTCCTGCTCTCGCGCAGGCGTGCAGGAGGGGGGCACTGAAAGGCTTCTGACATCAATGCACTTTGTTGTGGGTGGGGGCACAATCACCCACAGCAGCTGCATCTTCAGCAACAGCAGCACCAGTCAACAGCATGCAAACGATAATGACACATGACGCTGCAAGCGCATAGTTTCAGAACAACTCTGCTGGGGTGTAGACGGATCGAGGACCCAGTTGACACAAGTGCCACAGACAGGGTGAAGCGTTTACCTCCAACACGCCATGAGGAGTGCGCGCCGCGCGCGCGTGTCACAGGGTGCCAGGCGGAACACGTTGCCCCAAACGTCCTTGGGGTGAAGGCAGCCACAGGGGGGAGGATGTAACTAAACCCAACGGAATGCACCCACTGCCATCGCCATTCTGCCATCTGCTGCATGGCTACAAGGAGTGTACCTTCTAGACTCTTCCAAAGTGGAATTCGGAAGCTTCGTCACGGGTACGGATTCCGATTTCACCTTTACGTTCTGCGTTAGTTGACTTGGCTATGCTTTGGTGCTAAAAAACTGTGACAAAAACCAGCATGCGGCGGTGCCACCTGCTCAACCCAACTACCCACCAGGCCCACCCATCAGCTACGTGCCTCGGGACAAGTTCACAGATGACTCATATGAGTCTGAAATGAGACACAGAGCAGCATGACTGCGCCGCAAACGATTGCCACCCGCTATCACCTAGAACCCCAACGCAAGCGCTGCAAGCACACGCTGACGCTACAATAACACAGAGCGCCCCAACACCCGGCTGGTCAACTCAAACGCAAGTCATCAATTTTAAGTTGCATCATGGGGAGTGGTGGCCGCCACAGCCGCCACCCTCCACCTGCGCATGATGTTGCAAGGCCTCCTGCTGTTCCAGCAGCAGCTGCTCCTGTCTTTGTTGTCGCCGTTTCTTCTTCTTCACTTTGCCCACAGGGCGCTCAAACTTGCTGGGAGGCTCCACACAGAAGCTTAAATGATTTGCATGTATAGGGTGCCTGAAGTGCAGCTCGCAGGCAAACAGGTACAGCCCGTGCAGCATCCACCCCTCAAAGATGTCTCCATCCTTCACCTCCGGCAGTTGACAATACCAAGGGTCCCCAACGATTGGATGTCCTGCCATTGCCTGCAACCCCGCCACCACCACTTGATTTGACGTAAAGGAATGCATGCGTGCTGCGTCCGGCACGCCAACGGCAGTGACTACAGAAGACCTGAAGGCCAGACTCTAGACTGTGCAAAGGGCCCATGATCACGTGTGTGAGCATGGCTCTGCTGCTGAAGGAACGTGTTGCAAGAACGAACACAGCCGGTGAATCATGCATTGCATGTGCAAGGAGTGCCAGCTTATGTCGCATCTGTTGAAACCGCAAGATCCAAGCAGATCATAGTTGCGCTGCAAAAAGTTCCTTTGTTCTTCCAGGGCTGCTGGAAACAGCAGCGCCTGTTGCAGCAATCGGTGGCTAGCAGTGAAGACACAGTGGAGCAGGTGGTCGCAATGCATGCTCAAGGAAAGAGAGGTGGCGGGGGGGCGCACCAGGTGTTTGCGCAACTGATGCTGCCTCCCTGTCAGAGGCTCAAGGTCCAGCAAGGTGACCCATTTGTCGATGTGCTCTTCAAAGCGGCGCTCCACCACGCTGAACTTAGTCAGACACTCCTTGCCATTCAAAGGCGCATCAAGCAGCCCCGCGTCCCCCTGAACCGCCCCTGTCACCAGAGCTCTATACCTGCAGCTCATTGTACAGGGGTGTGTCTGTATTTCTCAATGCATTGATGAAAAAACATTTGTGAAGCAACAACACAACGATGTGTCGGTGTGGTCTCCATGCATCACTATACAAAACACCATGGGGTTCAATATTGGTTGTGAGCATGGGCAAGGGCTTGCAGAAGAAGGCGCACCTCTTGTAAACACTTCTGTCTGTGGCAAAGCTGTTCTGCATCTGCTGTGCGGCTCGCAGAGTCTTGACGAAAGTGACAATTCCACCTGTCGCTTTATCTAGTCTATGTGCAGGGCCTGGCTTAGGGAGACGATCTCCTGCTGCGCTCGCAGCCACAATCCTTTCAATTACATGAGTCATGGACTTTCTTGTGCGGCCCCTGCCGTGTCCGTGGGTGAAGACCCCTTCTGGCTTCACCAACACGCATAGGTCATCATCATCATGCAGCACAGTCACCGCTTCCAGCAAGGGGTTGGGAGGATGTAACTTGCGGCCTAGAACCTGCAATGCGACTCACGAGTTCTTGTTCTGCTGCCAATCCACACCAGCATCGCATGGGCATTGCTTACTGAGTTATGTTGCCATGTTCACTTGGTTTGTCACACATTTCAAATGTGAAGTTTTACAATCTGAATGCAACATGTGTGAAAAGTCGGGAACGTGACTGGCCATTAGTGGTGGAACAGAGGGGGAGATCACATACCATCACATGCTGCCCAGGTGAGATGGTGCTGGTTGTGCAGGCTCGTGTGCCATCAACGAATACACGATGGTGGCGACAGTATTTCTTTGCACGCGAGGTTGTGGGGAAAGTTTCAGGGAAGAGGAGCTGCAGGGCAACATCTGCTCGGGACGTGTCACACCATGAGATGCCTGCATGGCACCCAGTGTTCTGAGACAGTTCACAACTTGCAAGTACCAGGACATCTGACTCGCGAGGATGAGCGACACACCCTGAATCAGCAGAGGTTGTTTATCATGTGCACCTGTTGTTGGGGCTGGGGATGCACCAGAGAAGAGCAGTGCGTGGGTCTTGAAGCTGTTGCCAACACTGAAGGTCTCCTTGGACTTTCGAGGAGACGAAGCGCGTCGTGAATGGGGCCCAGAGAAGCATGTTGGAGCCTTTCTGCTCGTCAACACGTCTGTGCTAGCCTTATGCTGTGGGACGGTCGCAAGTGCCCTTCTACAGTGCGCAGCCGTGGGCAACATACAGCCTTCAGCAGCTAAGTAGAGGTTCAGACTGAAAGAATCATAGTATCATAGTATTAGGTTACAATGGTTGATGGAATTATGTCATGTCCTCTTGCTGCGAGTTGGGACAGAAGCAAATGCCCAGCGCATGTCTGGAGCAAACAAATCCTTCTGAGATGGCCTGAGCCCCATCAAATGATGTGGCACACAATATATTCCACATATAGTGGTTTCTTCAAGAGCTACGACGCTCAGCAGTCAACGTTGAATCGGAGAGTTGAATCGGTGATGGTGAGTGCACATTGCTACATTGAACACGTGAGCCTTTTCGCATATGACGGATACGGGTACTCTAAATATGCTGAAGCTGAACCAACTTCCTATCAGTAGTTTGCCGTGATGGGTATGTACAGCTGTGCCTGATCCTCTCTTATTCTGCAAACTTGTGCAGTATCAAGCACCCTCTCGCCACTTCTGTGAAATTCACGCATGAATTCGAGTCGGCGCGCCAGCACTCGCGAAGCTGTACACTAAATCATTCTTCAAGGTAACGAAACAAAGTAATAGGGCCAATGCTAATGCAGTTCTGAAGGCTGTGCTGAGCTGCGAGTACAGATCGAGTTGCACCAGGCTTTCTGCAGCAGATACTGCAGCAGTGGCGATCCCTTGCTGGCTGACAGCCTAAACATCGTGCAAAGTGATTCGCTCAAACCTGATCATCTTTTGCGCTCGTAGGTGCCTCGGGGAAAGTAAGGTGTGAACCACACCTACCGACAAAAAACATTCTTCACCGGTTAGTTACTTGTCCCGAGCACACGGGCACTTGTAACTTTTCAGGCCGCTTTCCAAGTATATAAACATTCTGGTTAGTGTCTGACTGTCTTCGGGCTCTGTTGTTCTCACGGTTGCTGTGTTTTTGTGCTGACAGAGCTTCCGGATGAGTGTTGCGCCATCAACGGAGCCAACTGCACGCCGTCTCGATGTCTAGCTCACTGACGTCGGCCGAGGCATATAATCGTGCTCCTTCCGAAAACGGTAACGAATCGAGTTCCGGTACTCCTAGAACGTCGCTGTGGCAACTTGTCCACTCTCAAGCACGTTGAAGAGCTCATTGGAGCGCGCCACACAGCATATAGACGTCATGAGAGCGATTAAACGACTGAGAAGTCTGGCGCGTGTTTTCCCTGCGGTGGTTTCTCTACAGCTATAGCAATGACTACCATATGCAGGTAGTAACGTACCCGATTTCCGAACCAGCTCGAGGTCCCTCGACAGGCCGGTCGCACTTGAAACGGTGAAAATTCAAAATGGTGTGATTCGGTCTGAGTTGCTGCTTGCTCAGTTCGTGTGCCGAGCTGTGCACTGTTCACCGGTGGCATAATGTATATCCACGCCCTGGAACGATAGCAGAGGCAAGAATGCAGGCCGATAACACTACAGCAGAGGCCGCAGTGTCCCAAGTGAATCAGGACTGGAACCCCGAAGATGAAGACTTCGTATCTGAAGTGGTATTTGCAGGAGTTGTGCTCTTCACTGTTGGGGTGGCAGTGCTGTGTGCCTTCTTCATCTACTACATGGTCCGCTGTGTGTGCTGGATATGTCTTGCAGATGTGCGCACTTCCCTAATGCCCCCCCCCCTTCCCAAGAGCCAGTGCAGGACACATAGACTGCTTTGTCAGACTGCTTTGTTTTGCATGCGAGAGGAACGGCGCCATACTGCTCTGGCATCTCTGTTCCAGCACCTAGTCAGCTAGCGCCAGTAAACTCCCGCCTCCTTTCGCTGCATAGAGGCCACCACTCACATGAAGGCCCAAGCTACGGTGTCTCGGTGGCGGCTGCGGCGGTCACCTCCCTCCTTCACCTGTACCCCCTAGAGAGTCGCAGCTGCAAAAGAAAGACAAAGAAACGCAGCTACAACGCCCCATCATGTTGTGCCGGCTTTCAAGTATACACGAGTCTGCATGGTACACCATGCATGCGTACCGTGAATGGTGTATTCTGTTCTGATGCGCAGCATGGGTGCAGGAGTGCTGCGACAAGCGCAACAAGGTGAGGGCGTCGCAGGGCATGGTGAAGTACAACAACTACGCGGTGTCCCTGCTGCTGGTGGCCTGCATAGCTGGTGGCGCGTGGCTGCTGTATGCGGGCACACCCATCATTGATTCGCTGGACAGCCTTACCAACGTGATGGTTGAAGAGGTGTGCCGGGCACTGTCACTGAGCGCACAGTGAATGGCCTACCTGCGGGAAGCCCCAGCTGCTGTGGCTGTGCATGCACAACGGGCACTGTGCAAGTGTAAACTCACTGTGGCTGCGCATGCGTGCTTGAGAGCATGGCCCCTAGCAGGGCCCATGCTGTGTCATGCGCCTGCAGATTCATTGTTGCATTGTTCTGCAAGAGCATTAGCCCCGGTTAACTCTAGCTCTATACAAACCGCGGTTTGTATAGATACGAGCTTGCATGCATGTTGCCATCGATTGTTGGGTGAATGGTCAGGCAGCTGCACATAAACGCTATTCTTGCTGTCCTAAAGTGGTGCTTCTGGAAGATTCTGGAACCCGCAAGGTTACGCGTTGCAAGCGTTGTCTTGCCAGGTCGTGCTGTGTGCTGCATACGCATTGCTCCTTCCGCAGAAAGTGGTGCTGCTGCTGGTGCATGGTATCTGCTGTGAGGCGTAGATGCTGACCGGCAGGCTGTGGGGTGCAGGCGGACATGTTCAGGATGTCGGCCAACACCACCATCACTGTCGTGGAGGCCGCCGTTGCAGATGACGCGAGTGTGGATCTGTCCTCGCTGAAGGATGCCCAGGACCTTCTTGCAGATGCCAAGGAAGACCTGCAAACAGCAGAAAGCAACGTCCGTGACGCCACCGACGCCTTTGGCGGCTTGATCCTCTTCATTGGCGTCTGTGCAATCGCCTGTGCCATCCTGGGGCTGCTCTGTGTGTTCGTGCGGGTGCGAGCCTCCCACGCCCGACCTCCTGGTGTTGGGGCTAGCTTCTTGTTGTGGATTCCTGTGCTGCTTCGGCCTCTGTGGTTTACACTACAGTCTGTTCCGACAGACCATGCAGCTTGAAAATCTGCCAGTGAATTCTACCACACAGAATAGGAGTGCCTGCCGTGCCCGCGATACGTTGCCACAGTGCGTGCATACCGTCCCACTGTGTGGCTCGCTGTGCAACAGCGGCCCAGCGGCACAGGCAGCAGCAGCCCAGAAGTGTTTCCGCTTGCAGAACATCATCTTCCTGTACCTCTACTTCATCCTGGCCACCATCACAGTCTTCTCTCTGTGGTCGCTGGCTGGGTTTGCGTTTGTGGGGCACAAGGCGTTTGATGAGACGTGCGTGATGATGGATCTGCACGCCGGCGGCCAGAAGAACCAGTTTGTGCTCGACAACCTGCCTTGCGACGAGCTCGCCAAGGCAGGGGACGCGGTGGAGGAGTCCCAGCTCGGTGCCAATGCAGCAGTGCAGGAGGGGAACGAAGCCCTCACCAGTGCGCCGCCTCCTCACTCTCCTCTCCACCGCAACCTCCCATTCCCTTTCACTCGCAGACAAAGTGGTGGCACTTGTGCTGCTGAACCCACATGTCTGTTTCTTTGCACGTGTGTCAGAAAGGGCAGCTGCCCTTTTGCATGCCTTGGCACCTACTCTGCGGAAATACATGCAGGTCTGAACAATGATCTGCGGCCTGTTGCCCAGGGTACCCTGAAAGAGTTGCAACCGCTGTGCCAGCCCTATGTCCGGCAGGGCGGCCCCAACAGCGTGCTGGTGCCCAACGCGAACGCAACCGGGTGTGTGCAGCTGACTGCAGCCAACGTGGAGACCGAGTACAGCCCGCTCGTCTGCCCTGACCCTTCTGTCACGGAAGTCAGCGCCTCCAACCCTGACTGGGTCGTGCGCTTCTCTCCCTCTTGCAGCCTCGTCGCGCCCACAGCACCTTGCTGCAGAGCCGTTGATGTGTGCTGTGTCATGCCCAGCTCTTTCATGCACTACATACAACACATCTGATGCATGCCATGCACGTAGTAGCAGTGCCCAGCAGGGATCTGTGACGCTTGCAAGGCGTGTCTTACCTGCGGGTCCCGCAATGCATGCTGATGCATCCGCTGTTGAATGCAGAAATGTGCTGTACTAGATGACCCTTCAACCCCGATGCCAAACATCACTTACACAGAACTGTACGAGCGAGCTGAGCAGCTGGACCTTATCAACGGTGAGCTGGACACGATCAGGAAGATCACCACCTGCGGCTTTATCGACTCAGCGTTCGAGCACATCACCGACACAGAGTGCCCCGGCCTCAAGACGGACTCCAACCGCCTGGCCACTGCAGCTTTGATTTCAGCCATCACTCTGACGATCACATCCTTCTACTTCTGCATATGCATACAGTACGCCTCTGCTCTGCTGAAGCGAGAATCAAGCTCTGTCGCTGTGGGAGTGCTTGGATGCCACTTTTAGGTTTTTGGGGATTTTGAAGTTTGTGCCTGTGGACAAGGGTCAACCACGGAATGCATCTGCAACCGCCACGTGGTGCTGCACGGCTGTGTGCATGCGGAAGTGGCGCCTGTGGATGCATTGATCCCTTGCGCGGTCTTCTTGAGGCACGTGTGAGGGCTGCTGTGTATCACTGGGGTGGTGCCTGGGACAAGCGCACGCTGGGTGCTCTGCCTGTATGCACTGCAGCAGGCTGTGTCTAGTTTCCTGATCTTCCGATGCGCAGCATGTGGTGTTGCAGCTGGCAGAGGCGCCCGCAGACACCCTCGAGGCGCTAAACTGAAAAAATGCAGACACCTGCTAGCTTCATCTGTTTCAGCATGTGGTGCACTGCATGTGTTTCTAGGACACAGCATCCAGCATGTGAGGAGCACGGATGTGCTGCGCGTGTTGCAAGGGTGTTTTCTTTTCTTTTTTCTTTTTTCTTTAAAGGGCCAGTGTTCTTTTCTTTTGAGGGCCGGTGACCGTGGCTGTGGATGCAGGAACATCCGCAAGCAGGATGCGCCCCAGCCTGCAGAAGGGGAGCAGCTGACCAGTCAGTTCGTCCAGGCCAAGTCACCTTGAAGAGTTCAGCAAAGGCAGAGTGGTCTCTGCCAGACTTCAGAGGTTTCAGTATCACAGTCTGGGCCACAGTCTCGACCAGCCGAAGCTGGTCGAGATGACATATTCACACATATGCATTGATGTTCAGAAGTGTTGCTGTGCGCGCAGATTGTTCACAGGTGGCAGAGAGGCGGTTCCTGCGGCCAGCAGTTCCTGCGGAAGCAGCATCTGCTGCGCATGTGTTGAATTGGTAACTATAGAACGTCACGAATTCGTGTGACAGCACTTTGGAACATGGCCATCAGTCTGGGAGGGCCTTTTGACTGAGCGAGATTTGGATTAGGAGTGAAGGAGTGGCCGACCCAGAGGCCGATACGGTTGTAGAATATTCTTTCCGTCTGTGCTCTGCGGAGCGGCAGTGCTCGGCGGCGCATGCTGGGGCGCTGTGTAAAGGGTACCCTGTCAAATTGAAGTGTGAAGTAATCGCTTTCAAAACAAGCATATTGTTCATGAACCTGCGCTAGTTGGCCATGGCACGCCTGTTTCCAATCCCGAAGTGTCGTCGTCTGCGGCAGCCCGCTGCTGGGGGCACGCAAATCGGCTCATTTACCCAGGCAGCCCCCCACGACCTCCTGGGGGTTCCCCTGCGGGGCAGGGAACAGAATGCAGTGAAGGTGCAAATGGAACAGGGAACAGCAAGGCGCAGTGAGATTGTGTAGCATTGATGGGACCTAGGCAAGGCATCACGTCACGGTACTGAGGGAACAGAAATACTGAGTGTCAAAATTACATCGATAGTGGCGCGGCACAGTAGCACACAAAGCGCACAGGTCTAGGAGCATCTCGAAGAAGGTCACCATGCAAACACTAAACACAAAGCAAGAACAAAGACACAACACACAAGGTAGACCCTACCAGTGCATCCAGCACGAAAGGCATCCAGCAGCGAAAGGGCCCAGTACCTACACACAAGCAGCACAGAGTAGCAGCGCCACCATAACATAAGACAAGATCAGGGCCACCGGCAACGCGCCGGCAGGCTTGCCAACAGCAAACGGCGGGGAGCAACTGCCGGAAGCAGGGGGCGCTGGTGGTGGCGAAAGGGAGGTGCTCAGGGGGCGCCGAAGCGTAAGCGGGAGGGGGTGACGCCGAGAGGGTGAGGGCCGGGGAAGGCGGGGGCAATGCGACACGGGGGCCAGCAGGGGCGGAGGAGAGGGGAGAAGCTGGCGGGGGGCGGGGAAGGGCCGAAGGGAGAGGCGGCGGTGACAGGGACGGCGCCGACAGAGGAAGGGGTGTGGTGGGAGGTGGTGTGGCAGAGCAGCGTGGGAGAGGCGCGGGGCGGGGGCGGAGATGAGGAACCACTGTGTCAGTGGGGTGGTGCTTAGGCGCTGTAAGTGGAAGCGGCGCCAGCCGAGGGAACAGGCAGACCTGGTAGGAGGGCCTTGCCTGCCACACACGCATTGTATGCCAGTAGCGTACATGTACACTATGTCAATATTGCTCCTGCAGGTGGAGGTGGCGAGTTCGTGCTACGCCTGGTCAACAAACGTGTGCTTGTCCAGCGCACCGGTGCAGATACTGGCTGGAGATACCGGTGGAGATACTGAGTGTGTGGCGTCATGGTTGCAATTGTGCCACTCCATTCACTCAATCGCACTTAGAAAAAAGGAAACTGACTTTTGTCTTGTGCATGATTTCCCAAGAGCACCTTGGAAAGCCTGGCAGTATCCGTGACCAGCTTTAAAAGCTGACAACAGTGGCGTGCGATGATTTGCTTGTACATGAGCCATTCTATGGAGTTATGCCTGTAACTTTACACACAACAGTAGCGTGGTTGCTGCTCTTTCCCCCCATGTATGGGAACACCTTTCGCACTTCAATTGAGTGTGCGCTAATAGCATACCCGCATCGCCTTCTGGGAGTGGGCCCAACCATCCTCAGCACTCACAACCTGCAAGCGCGCGGTTGGGATATGAACACTCCTTCCGCATGGATCCTTTCCTACAGAGAGTTATGGAGCAACCTTGGATCAAGAGATTCTTTGCTTCATGATTATCAGCCATTTGTTCCCTTGAAACACATGTAATGGTGCACTTGCATGGACACGGCAAGGCCAGCTGCTTAACCAGCTGGCGCCAGAACCATTTTCATGGTGATACAAAAACCAATGCAGAGTCGGAAGGTAATTCACGCGCGCGTATCAAATCCTGCAATAGGTCACACTAAGAATAGATAAATGCAAACGATCCAGCTGGTGGCATGTCCTCTGTCCCAAGCATCCGCTGAGCACGACAGAGTTTGCTGCGCTGTGCTCACCTGCAAGAGATTGAGATCGTAGAAGTAGTCGTTGTTCTTGTGCGATCAAACACCCAGCTGTAAACCAAGTGGCGTGCTTCAAAGGGTCTGCCTGACCTGGCGGTGTAGGTGTCCTGGATGCATTCTTCAGGCCGGGTTCCAAGAGCCCATGGACGAGTTTCAGCACCACGAACGGCTCACTGCCGACAACGACTATCAAGAAGGACAGTGGATTAATGGGGAATTCTTCTATAAGAAACGGAAGGCAGCTCGTCAGCAGACGGAGGAGGACAGACTTTACGGCGTGTGGCAAGGCTCTTCTGATGAGGAGGACGAGGAGGGATTCAGAAAGAAGAGGAAGAAGAAGGGGCATGATAGCGCAGTTCTTCACAAGGAGGTTGCTTTTGTTTCCTCTGGGACAGTTGTGGGGACCACAGACGATAAATTTGTTGTCAATGACAAAGTGCGAGCGCTGTCGTCAGGTAATATGCTGTTCACATGCTAGAACGGCGACCAGTACACCAGAGGCGTACAGGACGCTGCTGCTGCTGTTGCAGGTTGTGATTATGCTCATGCAGGGTCCTGTGGATGCGATGCTGTGAGTGCCAAGCCTGTATGCCTTGTCTACTGCAACGCCCCAGTAGAGGTTTACCGAGCATTTATCTTATTGTATTCATGGCCTCTATGTTTGGGCCCCCCTCCGATGTTTTGCGGTCAGTGTGCTCAGAGCATCTGAAGTACCTCTATTCAGCCCAGGCGCCGCCCAATTTCTTTGGTGCATGTCCCATAGGAGACACGTAAACCAGCCGTTTATGTATAGTGGTGGTATGAGCATAGTAGGTCCTTGGTGCTTCACGCAAAGGTCAGTGCTTCAGCATGCCAAAACGCAGTCATTGGTGGATGACATGGCAATTTCGTTACATTTTGAAACTGATGTGTGCGATGTCCATGACCAGCCCAGAACTTGGTGCATTCAGTGATACTCATGCTACGGGTGGTTGCCCGATGCGTGGTAAGGAACAAGCACACATCACGCCCCCGGCCCTCAGCGTCTCGTTTGTGTAGGTGATGCGCAACTTGCTGGACAGCATGCCGGCCTCGGTGCCTCAGCAGCAGCTGACACAGAAACCAAAGACGAGGAGGACGATGCTCCAGTGGTGCCCACAGGCACCGCACGCATGCTCCACATGGCAGCCCAGGAGAAGCGGAATAAGGCTGCGAAGGAGAGGGAGGGTACTATGCAGCGCAAGAAGGTTCTGAAGGCAGACCCAGAGCTCGCAAAGTTTGAGAACCATAGCAAGGGAATCGGGTCAAAGCTCCTGAAGATGATGGGCTGGAAGCCTGGGGAGGGTCTAGGGAAGGGGAAAGAGGGCATTGCAAAGCCTCTGGAGGCCTCAATGAGGCCGAAAGGAGCGGGGTTGGGGGCGGCAGGAGAGGAGCCATCCATGGCCCCCAAAGCTGCACAACCAACAGCAGAGAAGAAAAAGGAGGCTGCACAACCACAAAGTGCGCTGAAGCTGGCCTGGAAGGCCAGGAATCGCACCAAAGCCGCATCTGCAAACGTCGTGAAGAGCGCTGACGAGCTTGTAGCAGAGCAAGAGGTGGCTGGAGGGGTTCTGGGGGCTGGTGCAGCGCCTGCGATGACAATTCTTGACTTCACAGGGCCTCAGACTCGCGTTGTTTCCAACATGGAAGATCTCAAGGGGTCAGACAGGGACCATGACCTGTCGGAGGTCCCCTTCCCGGAGCTGCAGCACAACCTCAAGCTGCTGGTGGATATTGCCGAGGGGGACATTCGGAGGCTGGATGGCAGGGTGCGCCTAGAGCATGAGAAGGCGGAGATGCTGCAGCAGCAGGCGCACGAGCTAGAGAGTGAAGCGACCCGTCTGGACACAGAGCTGGCACGTGCTACGAATGTGCGCTTCTGCTGGCCCTGCTGCTTGCTGCCTCACTAGTGGCAAGCTCTGCATGATTGAAGCTGGGATGTTGGTGTTCTTAGCGATACAAAATTTTCATGTCAGCTGGGTGTGGATCACTGCGGTTGGTCACTCAGCAGGCCTTGCATTGGTTTTTGCTGGGCATGGCAGCACCGCAGTGTTGATGAACAGGGTGAACTAGATGACATCATCTGATCATGTCACCTATGACAAAGTAGGCAAACTATCTCTACGTTTATTGTGTAGTGTGGCGAGCCCCTGTGATGACCCGACAGAGAACTGAATAATGTCACAGTAACAACTACTGAACACTGTTCCAGAGCACGGCCAGCACACAATCGAGAGAGAACGGAGGTTAGGAGAATGACAAAGTAGAAGGCTGCTGCAGGTGCTGTCAATGGTATCCATTGTAGACGACCGCATGAAGGAGCAGCTGGTCGAGTCTGATGAGCTACTCGCAATCTATGAGCAAGTCAAGGAGAGCTTCCCAGAGGAGTTCATCATGTTCGACTGCCCTGCCATTGCAGTCTACCAGCTCTTGCCCAGCATGGTGCCTGATCTTGCAGCCTGGGACGTGCTGCAGGCGCCCCTACAGTGGCTACCATCCTTCACAGCGTGGAAGCGGCTGCTGAAGACGCAGACTGCGCCCACCGCAGACGATCTAGCGTCAGAGCCATCTCCTACAGACCCTTTTTCAGAGCTGCTGCTGCAGGCCGTATACCCCCCCCTGCGGTCTGCCGTCATGTCCTCCTGGGACCCTCTGCAGCCAGGCCCCCTGCTGCAGTTCTTCGATCACTGGAATACCGTTCTACCGCCTCCAGTTAGTAGGAATCTGCTGCACACGATGGTGCTGCCACGCGTGCGCGAGTGCGTGCATCGGTGGGTGGCTGCGCCCGCAACTGCGCCCCCTGCCCACCTCTGGCTGCATCCCTGGCTGCCACTGATGGCGGCTGAACTGCAGGACCTGTATCCCCTTGTGAGAAAAGTAATGGTGCAGATATTGTCGGTGCGCCACCTGCCACCCATCCTGCCGCAGCTGCTTGTTTCAACAAAGTTGTGAGATTGAGGTGTTGGCAACGCGTGTCATACTGACGTCCTGTGACTTCTGCAAGCAGGTGCAGTAACCTGGTCGAGGGGTTGGTCTTGAATAAAGAGCGGGTGTCCTAACATTGAGATCCAGGAAAGATTCTGTGGGCACGCGCGCAGAGCCGAGTGGCTGCTGTGGTCGCTGACCAAAGCACTGCCCGTGTCCTTGCACCTCTCATCTTGTGGCGTGTGTTGTTCTGGTGGCCCCTGCGTTAGTGTGCACCATCATTGGCTGCAAAACTTCATCGTTGAGAGCTGAAAATGGAAGGATATGTGCAGGCGTGGTCACCCCCCGATCCATCTGCGCATGCTCTTCTGTTCCCCTGGAAGCAGATATGGAAGGCATCAGAATGGAAGGACATCACAAACAGGGCCGTGGTGCCGGCACTTGAAGCAGCCATGCACCATGTCCTGAACCTTTTCCCGCACCCTGTGGAACAGTTCAATGTCACGCCATGTGAGTGGTGTGCCGCATGGGCAGACCTTTTGTCACAGACACAGCTGGCAGGTTGGCCCCACAATTATCATATTCTATTCTTGTCTTCCATCTGTCCATCTTCCCGTCTTGCCGTGTCTGCGCTGTTTGCCTTTGGTAACAGGGCTGCACTTGCCCTTGGCGCCCACCTGTTGCTTCTGAGCGTAATGTGGTCTAACTTGACTCCTAGCACCTCGCATCTGTTGCTTTCCTGTGGGCGTTTTCATCCCCGTTGAGGTACCCTTGCTGTATCCTGTTTGCAGTGGCCCAGGCGCCAGCTGAAAGCGTCTTTGCTGCGGCTCGGCTGCGTGACCCACAGAAACCACACTCGCAGCTTACAGGGATGGTGATAGCAGCAATGGACTATAGGATTCTGTGCAGGTATTTTTGAAAGGGTGTTCTTCCCGAAACTCCATCAGGTGCTTCATTTCTGGCTTGTGAACAGCACGCAAGTCAGCTTCTCCGAGGTCACGGACTGGCTCAGCAGCAAGCAGCAGACATGCATACCGCCTTTGTTAGCAAACGATCCAAGCATACTGCACCAGATGGCCGCAGCTGCAGCTGCTGTCGCTGAGTTTGAGGAACACCATGTACTGCCTCGAGGGTACCCCATCGTGCCCCCCTTCTCCGACATGATGGCCTCCCGTAGAGCTGCAGACGACGCTGCAGTGGAAGAGCACCTGCAGGAGGTGCACATGTTCTCCATCAAGGACTTTCTTGAACACAAGGCGGAGCAGGCAGGCCTCACTTACATGCCGAGGCAGGGCCGCCAGGTGTCTGGGCTGCAGGTGTATGCTCTCGGGCAGCTATCTGTGATAGTTGATGTGCATGCTGGCGTCACCAAGGCCTTTTTGGTTGATAGATGGGTTCCGATGGGTGTAGAGGAGCTTGTACAGCTTGCGCTCAGTCGGAGCTAGGTGGCACTCTGATCTGTTAGTCGCGCTGCATCACATAGGTGTCACAGGTGCATGCAGTTGTGTATAATGAAACCTTGCCAGTGATTGGTACTCTGTCCTTCTCTATTAGATCTTACATACAGCAGTGCATGGCACCTCAACCCCAAGATGCATCGTGAATACCAGGTTGTGTCATGAGAACAACTCTCTCACAACAAAACTTCCTTCAAAGATGCATGTTTTGCGTATGGAGAGCTCAGCCCAACCTTGAGTTGCCACTAATGCACGTAATGCCATACCTGCTTCGGTACTATTCACCATGTTTCAACCTTCCAGCTCTTCTCTGCTGATGTAGGCAGACGAGACAACAGCGGCATGGTACACTGCTTGGTGCATGCGCTGCACCTTTCCCCATCTAATTAGCACAGAACGGCCCGAAACTGAATGCTTTGGAAAGCATAAGAAACAAGAATTCTTATGGTATGCAGCATAGAGTGATCCGTTTCAAGATAGGCAAACAGACAGTGCACCCAACGTTATGGAGTGTCTACAAGAGGCTCATGTGCAAAAGCACCAGGTCACCATCTGATTCTGCGAGGCTTCACACTGTGGTAACCCGTGGAACTGATGAAACCTGCTCGGGAAGGAACTTGGTCACTTTTTCTAACGCATCAACAATCTAGACTGTTATTCTAAATGCTGGCTGCATTGTATGATTCACAACGGCACGTGACAATGTCATGGAAGTGAACCATGGCCAATACATGCACTGATTTGGGCCATACTGAAAACGGCAGCTTTCAGTGACTATTTATCAGCCTGGGCCGAAATCAGTACTTGTTTTTAGCGGAAGTTGTCCTGGACAATCATCGGGGAATACTGATTTGTTCTAAGTACTTTTCCCCAATTCCTTAACAGAACAGCAGTGTTGTAAGGGCTTACTTCTGGCAGGTCCACTACAGCACTGACTAGTTGGCCAATCACGCTAACGAGCACCATCATGCCTCGGCAGATCACTGCTGTTCTTTTACTGATGCACTCCGCAAGGATGCAGGGCAGCGCTGCACTTTTCGAGACTTTTATCAGACACACCATTGTATACCTTGTGTGTGTTTCACGTTGGAGTACAGCAAGCTCTTACAGAAGGAAAATACGATCTACTTCATCAGTGACTGTAATATTCACTGTATATTCCAAGGGATTTGGGGCAGAGTCCATTCTATTCTAATACACTTGCATCTACACGTTCATTGATACATCTTCTACGGAGTATGATGACGTGATAGCCGAACTACGCGTTCTGAGAAGCATTCTGTGATGCCAGGCCAAAGACTGCAGTAGGTGCTTTGTACCGTGCAACACCAGAATACTCCTTCTTTTTGAACTTGTGGAACAAAGCACGATATTGTGTGCTTGTGGCCTTGTCCATCAAGTTGACAAGGTAGGCTGCACAGGGCTTGATCTCCTCTAAAGTGTAGCCAGTGTGCTTGCGCATGACACGAGGCCAGTCATTGTCTTCTTCTGCATCACATTCATCAATGAACCAAGCGTACTGATCCTGTTATCTATGTTCAAATATAATACTTAAAGAGGAACAAAAACACACAGAAACAGCGTCTGATAAGAACGTACCATTGATGCTAAAAGCTTTGAACGATGCATGCACTGCTGCTGCAGCCACCATTGATCCAGGCCAGCGCAGGCATGTGTACGACAGCAGAGACCATTCACACAAGTATTGCGACAAGTTGCGGAATTCTTGGTACTGGCCGTAGTTGGAAGCTTTGATGTAGCGGGCCAGGAAAGTGAATGCAGTAGGTACAGTCAGATTGAAGTCAAGAGTCTTCAAAATTGAACGCTCCATCCTCAAGATATCTGCGCGAGTGTAGGCACCAGCACAGATGGTTTCGTAATCTCGGAGGACAGGGCCATACACTTCTTCGTACTTATTGCCGATCACAAGGGCAGCAATCCCCGCCTGCAGTTAATCATAAGCACCTTTGTGAAGTGATTTTTGTGTATCAGTACTTCACAAGTGGTATCATGGATGAAACATACCAGTTGCAAGTTCTTCCTCTCCACTTCCTGCTTGCTCAAAAATCTGTCCAGGATGTAGATGGCAAGGAAGAGCGACTCAGGAATAAGCTGCAGGACATCAAAAGAGTTGGATCGGCAAGGTTTTTCCATCCACTAAGGGCACAACATTCATTATGTCCAAGGACTTCTATCGCAGCAAAGAATGTCCCATACCTTGAACTTTGCATGCACGTCCACTATCCAATCAATCAAGACCGCCCTCATTTGCCTTGTGATGTATCGCTGACGGTTCATGTACTCACAGTCGACTTGGATCGTGGGCTCCATCCTTCGGAAGAAGGTGAAGATATCAGACGCGTACTCAGCACACTCCAGATGATCAGTCATGTCTTGAGAATCGATATCTGGCATTGGGCTGGCCAGGATCTGCACAACAATGCTGTTTTAGTGTGCCAACAATCCTCTTATCGAAGCTAATGTGCAACCAGTATCGCTGTAAAGAACACACCGTTCCTTCATCTCCATCTAGCTGCAGGTTCTCTGTTCGCTGAACAAGAGAAGTTGTTGTTGATGGTCGCTCTGACTTAGCAACCAGTGTTCTTGTGAACCCAGTTGCTGGCCTAGCATTGGTTATCACGTTCTCCTTTGAGCCAAGATCCACAGTAAGTGTTGTAAGTGTTACCTTCTCTTCTTCAGTCTTCGTCACCGCACGTTCCTTATTATTGCACACCTCACCAGGCCTTACTTCACTGTTCTTAGGCTGCACAGACAATGAAATGACTCAACCTCGCATGTCAGCGTACGTTAGTATCTTGATGAACACCTGTCGAATGAAAACCCATGCGCAGGTTCCAACACATGACCATTATCTGTCGGACTGCCTATGTACAAGCTGGCTTAGTGTGCATAGTGTAGAACGCGACCATTGTAACCACATAGACGACAACCTACACTTTGTTGATCACTAGAAAATATGGATTCTGTGGTAGGTGCCGCGGCTCGTGTGGCAGGTGCAGACGAGAGACGGACACGGTAACTATCGCCAGTTCAAGCCCCGGATGTAGCTGGTTGAAACACGGTACAGCTTGTTTACGAAGCAAATATATATAGTGTGTGAGGTTAAGGAGAATGACTGAGCGTAGGGCTGATTGTGCGTGGTGAACAGTATGGCAAAGCAACTTGAAAACTTAAGTTCTGCGGACAGACACCACCAGCGCTATGAACGCCCTGCGCACCTTTTCGGGTACAGATGGATTGGACGCTTTCCCCGCAGCAGCTTGCTCCGCAGGCTGCCGGTTGGAAATGTTGTTGAGGGCCCTGCACAACCAGTTGCACGTTGCCGATGCTCCCCGATGCAACATACACCTTGCATACTCGACCATAGCAAAAAGACTTCAATGAAACAATAGAATTATGTGCTAGAATGAGGAAGAAAAAATGGAACGCGCCTGCGAGGTCTTTGCTGATTGCCAGCATCCTTTCGACCGTTCACCGCAGCATTCTCGTCCACAGCAACACTCAACCGCTGCCGCTGGGCGCGTGTCATAACACCACGAGAATTTTCCATCGTATCGGCGGTAGCTTGGTGGATTGAGACGGACCTCGAGGTCCGTGTGTCTTGCAAACTACAACGTCACCATCTATCGACGAAGACCTTATTGTTGTCTTAATGAGCCCGCAGTGAGTGTGAAGCAACCAGTCGTTGTTGCTAAACAGCTGTAGGTTTAAGTAGATTATACATGGGGTGGTATCCTGTGTTGTACACGAATTTGCACGAGTTGTTGTTGAATGAGTTCCCTTTAGCCACATTAATTTCGTTTTTTTGCACGAAGAATGATGCATGTCAAAAGATTCAACCTAGATATATATATATATGCTTCAGGGAAATGTTCTTTGCATGGAACTTGAAGTGGCCACAAATAACGTGTGCATCTTGTCCTCTGTGTAATTCACAGACGGCGGGGGTCATTGATGTAGACTCGACATTGTAGAGTACCTTGCCGTAGACTTGTACAGTGGTCATTTGATACGAATGCTGCTCACACAATTTTCTGCTTGAAGTTGTTTTATTCGTCGCTAGGGAGTTGTGTGCTGTGTTTTTGTTCCAGCTCTTGCCGGAACCGCTACAGCGTTCGCCTCTATATGGCCCTACGATGGCAAGCACACGATCAGCGCAGCTGACTGGTCGACGCCACGTTTTGGAGTCGCTTTTCAGTGGTTCATGGTTGCATATTGTGCTTCTGGGGCCCTGTTTCAGATGTTTACAGCTACTGTAGGCAGGCCTGATTGACGATTGAGCAGCACGAACGGAGCAGGAATAATTCGAAACACAATATACCATGTTTATGTTCGTTTCCAACTCGATATGTTTCTGCTTCGGAGTGTCAAGAACACGTTCTCAGTGGTGACTCTCACCCCACTCCTGGTATACATGCTCTCACAGCATGTACAGCGAGTACTGCGTCCCTTGCGGCAAGTATTCCTCTGCGAAATCAGTTGATTGCTAGATTTGTATCTCAGTCATTTCGCTGGAGACAATGCCATATGCTCTCGGTGTGCCAGCTTGACATATGTCTTTTTGCGTCGCATTTTGACATGTAACCTGTTTACATTTTCCTTTGCTCCTTAAATCCCTAGACGCGTTGAGAAGAGCTCTTCACAAGTCTGCTCAACAAGCAACACGAAGAAAACTAATCGGGAAGCACGCCATACCCAAGAAGGGCTTCTTCCTCATTACCACCGAAGGGGTGGGACAAGGACATACACCCCTGGGCCACACGGGACCAGGAAGGCACACACAAGGCTGCAGAGAACGCTGCACGATGTTGCAAGCAAACACATGGTTGCCAACAGGGACTCGCCAGCAACAACAGCACCAGCAAATAGGATATAAGCGACAATGACAAAGTACACCACAACAAAAAAAACGAAGCTAATCCGGAACCACGCCATACCCAAGAAGGGCGACCACAGCACAGACACCAGCCTCATATTCCCGCAGGAACAGAGACGGATCAATAACCCAAGGGACAAAACATCTACTCACAGAGACAGGATCAAAGCAATTCGCATCACGTGCCACATCAGAGAATATGCACCATTTACACAAGTGCAAGAGGTGACTTCTTTGTCTATAAATCAAGTTTTGCACAATAAGTTGCCAAGCATGTGAACAGAAGTCAGTGAACGTCCGGATGCAAGCAGAGCCTGTTTTGTCAACACGACTATCTATGTGTCCACATTGCCCCTCTGCTCAGTGGCCCTGTAGCATTATTTGCTGAACATTCCATGCTTTCACCCGTACTATGTTGCTCCCCCACCTTGGGGCCTGTGGCATATGTGGGCACGGGTAGTTTTCCAGGGCAATATTTCAGCGCGGCACCATACTGTGCTTGCAGCATGTTAGGCTGTCCTTCCCCTTTGGGGGTGCTGTGGCTGAAGCACACCTTGGGTATGGCATTGTTCCCGGTTACCTTTCTCGCACGATTGAAGTTGCATGGAGTCATTCATGTTGTTACATCGACAGGGCGCGATGGTAGATGCATGATGCAGCAGGGAAAGTAATTACATCGACAGGACGCAGAGACAGGTGCACCAAGCAGTAAGGAAATCTAATTAGGAAGAAACAAGGAGGGAAAGTCATTCATATGAATGCATGTTGCATGACCTGGTGCATGAATCCCCGTCTGGATGCCGCAGTGTGGTACGGGTATAGGGTGGGGAAATGTCCAAATTTGAACTATGTAGAAGCTACCACTTGAACCTGGGTATGTCTACCACTATCGCTAACCATTTGTACCTTTGATGTATGCATTGCCAAAAACCTGGACTATGCAGTGGCATTAATCGTTGTTGCAACGATGTTCAACTGTGCCAGCATATTATTCATCAGTGGTGGTTGATTTGGCTTGGGCACGAATCATACACATCTACCCACTAGCTGCCTTGCTTGCTTCTGCGTCTTGCATTGAAGTGGTGAAGGACGAAGCGAGACCGTCCACTGTCACCTTGTGGTGATACATACATGTACGTAGGACATCCTAAGATGTTACCAGGCGGATTATAATATTTACACATGTTCTGCGCTTTTGGCGGAGGGGATTCAGGGCCCTGAAGCCCCAAGTGATCAGGGTTCCAGGGTCCCTCACTGGCTAATGCCCTCAGCCCTGGAGACGTCGAGTGCGTAAAGCCATGCCCCAGCATCCCTTGACACCATAATGAAGCAGTTGCTGTTACAAACGGCTATAGAGTGGCGGACTAGTGGCTGCAGCCAGCGTCCTGTTCGAACGACGTTCGTATCACGACTGCATTCGCGACAGCTGTCAGATCCTTCTCTGGCGATGAAGGAAGAGAGAAAGGAAATATCTCTCCCCCTGGATGATAGGTGATTGAACATCTATCCTCCAGGGGGTTCATGACTGAATTCAGCTGAGGTCTAGGTTCATGCTTATAAATCTCTGTGATACATGGGAGCCTGGTCCCACGTGGACGGGCCCCGTATGACGAAAGATGCAGAAGGGACTTTTTCAACGCAATTCCTTCATATCCCTTATGCGCCTGTAGCCTTGTAGGCAGCAGTTTATAGCTAGTAGGCTGAGTGGTGTACTGTAGCATATGTGCGTGGGCTTGCCCTGATGCAGCCGGTGCAACGCAATGTGGTGTTACTACCTGCAATTTACACGTGGAACATGATGATGTATGCTTCTTGGCTCTAGATAGTCTTGAATCATCTACTGTTGACGAAACGTTTTCACGCATGTATTTGGACGTTGTATTTGACTCTCGAGACATGAGGGAATTGAGAGGCAACAACGCGTTGCAACGAATGATAAGGCAGCAGGACAAGTCTTCCAGGTCTCTGTGGATTCGCATTGTGTCTATTATCTTGACCACCGCAAGTCAGAGCTAATTCGCGACGGTTGTTGCTACCCGCACAACCCGTCTGGTTCACGTTCGTGTGGTCGATTAAGCAAGCATAAACTGAACCCTGTGAATTTTTATTGTCAGTAAGTCATAATGACTGCGCCTCAGTCTCCGCACGCGGAGCATCACATGTGTGGCTACACTGTGCAAGAGCCGAGCGAGCACGGGGATGCTGATAGCCAGGTGACGCCCAGCGTGGACACTGACACACCTGCTACCCGGTACACTATGGCTGAGATGGAGGCCTACATGCAGCTGGTGCGGAATGACAGGTGTGCGTGGCTGTCCAACCTGCTTGTTATGCGCTGGGTAGAGGCGATTTTGCCCGAGTCCCCCACATGCATAATTCGTTTAGATTGACGTTTCTTTGCGTATGATATCGTAGTGTTTATTGCTGGCTGACCGGCGCGTGCTGTTGCGTCAGCGAAGTAACCAACAGACGCTTGGCGCCTACATGCAGGGAACAGGTCCAGCAAGAAGTTCAGCATTTACAAGCCGGCGTGGATAGTCTATTTCACGCGATGAAGAAGCCGGCGGAGGAAGTGCGCTCTACAACTGTTCGTATCTATTCACAAATCAAGAGCCAGACATGTGAGCGGCATGATGGTGGCGATGCAGCCTGACATCGCCATCACAGAGCACACAGTAACTGCGTTTGGCTTGTTGTGGGAACATGGCAATGTCCTGCAGATTGAAAAGTTGTTTGTCAACCAAACCAAGACAAATGGAGTGGTTGAAGAGGTCGAGAAAGTGAAGCAAGAGGTCACGAAGAGATTAGCCTCTTTGAGTGTCAAGTGTGAAATGCTTGACAAGCACGTTCCTGAGCTGAAGGAGAAGCTTGAGACTGCGATTTACAACATCAATGTGCGCTGCATCCCTGGGCCTTGCTGTCTACCGCCTTTCCCATGCTCGCTGCTGTTCTATTTCAGAGTCAAATTACTACATGTAGGTTGCCCAGGCATCAATTGATGCAGCCAATCAGCATTCCCCGGCACCATCAGAGCACAGCGCGTCCATTGGGGACTTCAGATCGTGTGGGATCTCTGCTGAAGAAGTGCGGCAACTTCACGAGAAGGTCTGTGCCCGCGAGATGAGCTCTTTTCTGATGAGTGTTACGACGCAAGCGTTTTTCGTGACACGTGCTTACTGTTGATGCTTCTGGGCTGCAGAACTTCAACCATCAAATAGTGACCTGTAGGCGAGACGTGGCGACAATCAAGCAAAGAAGGAACATCAAGAGTTTAAATCTTTCATGATGGAGCTGCAAGCAATCAGGGCCCGGCTGAATGAGGGAATTGAACGTAATGGAATCAGCGATATGAAAGAAGTTAATCGTGTCAGCACAACAAGGGAGCTAAGGGTACGATCCACACAGGATTAGTGATTGTTACACACTCCCTATGACCAGTTCATACTGGAGGACTATTCATGTTGGAAAGATGATAGTCCACAGAATGATGGCAACCGTTCTGGTAGATGGGGTGACAAGCACATCACCGCACGGTGCCGTATTTGCATTCATTTCCTCTGCATTTTGCTGTGCAGGAAGTCATGCACGCTCATGAGCGGCGTAATTCAGTTGGATGCCAGAAAGATGTGACATGCTCTTGTGATCTTTTGGCACAATACCTTCGGGAAGCTGTTGATCGGGCGAGGTTCGGAAGTGTGTTTCTCGTCACTGAATCTTGCCACCTGTAGCTTCTGCAAACCAACATTGGGCGCTAGTCCAAAGCTCTCATTTGAAGCGACCTCTGATTATGCAGGTGTCAGTCCAGAGCTGATGGATGCTGCACCACGTCTAATTCGTACACAGTCTCCAGAGGTTGGTGGCAAGGGTTTGAACATCCGGGATGGAGCAACACTGCGAGATGGTACGCAAGTGTCTGTGAACAAAGGTCTCCGATCAAGGACTCCCAAGTCACATCAAGTACGGCTGTCCTGTGAAGAAACTTCACCAGCTCGCTCCCTTTCACGAGGATCCAGCACAAGTAGTCGAGCACGTAGCCTAGACCACTCTAGGGTCAGCGGTGCAGGGACTACCAGGCCGGGAACTGCCCGACCGTCGCGCCCTGTGGTGCGCTGCTGTTGATCTGTGCTTGTCCTGTGAACGTTCCAGCTGTCCGGCTTTGTTTCGCATGCTTTGTATCATGGACCGCGATGGTAAATTGTTTTCTGCAGCCACGATATGAGGCGCGCTCAAGAGTAGATACCGGCCGAACTGTTGCTGGCAACACTGCAGCACGTCACAGTGTCGGTGGTTCTCACCGCAGCTCACTTGGCAGTCGCCGGCGAGCACTAGGGGGCAGCGTCGGGATGGGAGACGCGTCTCCCCACTCAGAGGCCTCAATGCCCACAGCACACATGTCAGCATCACCCTCTCGCAGTTCGACATCACTCGCCCCACCCGGCAGAACCACAGCCATGTCCAAAGCTTCCATCAACCGCTTGTCGCAGCCAAGAACAGGAACCAGGCGCTCTTGCTCCAGCATTGGTGGTTGCAAGGGTGATGTGGTTAATGCATCCAAGTCAGGCATACCCCGCCAGTCTGCAGACCGTGGCCGGTCAGAATCTGCAAAGAGGCCCAACTCTCGAGGGCACCCAGTGCGAACATCTTCACAGGCATCCACAACACGGCTTGCAGAGGAGCCTGCCACCACAGATGATATGGCAGAGTCATCAATGTGTGAATCCATGGCAAGTGGTCGAGGTGTGGAGGAGGCACATTCGATGCCACTCACCATGCAGCCTGCTAGCGCTACTGCAGCTGCAGAGTTTGTCAACTCGGCAAACATGACTGCTACAGGCAAGACCTCTGGGACTCAGGCTGGGCCGCGTGGCTGTGCATCCCTGCGCAATTCTGAGGAAGATATGCGTGACAGTAGCATGCTGCAAGGCATGCCGATGTTGGATGTTCTTGACCGACACTCGCCCTGCACCAGCAACGAGCAGTCTCTGTCTAGCGCACACTCTGTGCCAAACCCTCACCTGTCCAGTCCTTCGGACAAGCGTCGTGATAGTATTGTGAATGGCATTCCAGCTCTTTCTGATGGTCTACCGGCACTTGTCACAGGCTTGGGCTCACCCGATGTGTCATCAGCACGCAGTCCTGGGGCACAGAAGGTCCGTAGCATGCGTCAGGCGTACAGAGAAAGCCAGGACCGCAGCCTGCAGCATGTTGCAGACCTCATTGACCACGGACGGGAGCCTGCAGAACCTTTCCGTGAACCTCCCGATCCAGAAACCACTGTTTTGGGTGCGATCCAGAAGTTGACTTTCCCTTTCATGTCATGATGTACACAAATATGTTCTTTGGCGATATCAAGTGAAACCTTTGTATTGGCAATGTTGAGACATATTTGAGTATGTTCTCAAGTGCCGAACCCTCATGAGTTCATGGTGCAGGATCAACATCACAGCTGGAGTCGTTGCATCTTGACCTTGATGGTGTTATCAACACAGCACGCAGTAACGACGATCCAGAACACGGGGACAACCCTGTGCGGTCAGTGCGTGCATGGTTGCACAATGGATCTGATGCCGGCTCAGAGGTGTGTTTTCTCAGGTTGGCAGTTTGATTATGTTGATGCTCTGAAGTGTAGTTGCTGACATGTTTGGTCTGTGTGCATCGTACATCGGTTGAATCTAGCTGTACGTGATGTAATTCGTCCTTGTGCGTCAGCCCGTTGCTTTTTACGAATATCACGACAGCAAGAGTACTCAACATCATATCCCCCAAGGAACTGCAGCCTCTGTATCCTGAGGCGAGAGCACCACCCCATAAGCACACAGATCTGTTACACATGCTCAGTTTTGTTGCGAAGGCAGATTGATGGTTGTTGGTGTTGCAGGGGGCGCCTGGCTCCATGACTGGCTCTGTGATCGGTTGTGGGTTGCCGAATGGCTTGCCCAGTGGGCTCTCTCCTGGAAAGCCGCAGCATGTAGCAGGTTCTCCTGTCCGCCGTTCCCCTCAGAAATCTTCACCACACACAAGCTCTCCATCACCTAGACACCCTCTACCTTCACCGAGGAACATGGTGGAAGCAGATGAGACGTTCAATGGCACTACTCATGTGCTGCGGGATGGCAATGATTTGCCTAGTCAAGGTGTGTGGGATCCGACTCTGTTGTCAAAGAGCAAAGAGTATCTAGTCTCGATCTGGAGCTGTTGTTCTTGTGATGTGCATCATGACTTTGGCCGAGGTACTGGAACATAGATCACGAGCAGCTGGTCAGCTGAGCGAAAAGCACACCCTGCGGCACCTAGTGCTTCTTCATGCATATGTGCAATGTGGGCATCCTGCGTTTGCAGATGCTGCTGGTGATAATGGCACAAACAAGGGGGCTCATGCAGCCAATGGGGCTACAGGTAGCGATCGCCGCCAGTCCTTAAGCCGGCTTGCTCCTGTTGTTGAGGAACCGGGGATTAGTGCATCAGTCGATATGCCTGGTGATGCATTTGGTTCATGGCGAGCTTCAGCTGCCAGGCCCATGCAATCATCTGCAGAGTGGCTGCACAGGCAAGCAAGGTGTGTCACAATTGAAGCAGCTCGCAGTGTGCATTTGCGCTGTGCATATGCATGCAGGCTTCGAACCAATGCTGTAGCTTCTTTGCATTCTGTTAGAATCCCTGCGTTCCTGCTCTGAGGCGCACTTGCCTTCTTTCTGCAGCTGGGCGCTTGCACCTGTTTCCGCTTGTTCACCCTACTGACTTCTGCCTGTGTACCAACTCCTTGTGATGGGGTCTGCGACAGGTCTTGACATTCAAAACCGAATGAGCGTTGGGAATGCAAACACATTGGCACTTGCATACTTACGTCTCTTGTTTCCTGTGCAGCCTGAAGGAGAACAATAATGGGAACATGGCACATGTCAGTCCCACATGCATGCAAAAGATGCGCTCATTTCAGCCAGACAACACTGCAATGGGTGAGTTTTGATCTATGTTTAATCTATCTCTTGCTACAATTGAGAACTAGATTGCATGTATTTCCTGACTGCATGTGTGAAATCAGTTCCCGGCTGCTGTATTCTATGTAAGCTGAGCAGTTGCTTCCGTGCAGATGCACGCATGAGGCAGTACCAGGCCCAAAGGGGGTACACTGAAAGTGTGGTTGACGGGTACTCAATCGATTCGAAGGACTCGTGCAAGCCTGAGAAGTGTGAGAGTCCTGCGAGGGCACAGCGCCACAGTGTGCAGAGGAATGGCCCTGGTTCAGACCCACCAATGTATCAGAATTCACAGCTGGAGCAGAGAATTGCACAGCTTGTGAATCGCAAATAGAAGATGATTAATATTCTCCAAGCTATGTGGAAGCTGGCTGCCTGTGCGGGAAGTTGGTGACTCTTTGTGAAGCTGGTCTTGGCATAAAACTTCTTCTTGACGCCTTGTAGTAGTGTTTATTGCAGAGCACTGACTATGATGGTATAACTCTTCTCTGGAATGTTGACTAGCCAGGGATTTGCATGCGTTGTCATGAGGCAGTGTTACATATCAAACTCCGTGCTAATGTCGCAGGAACACTGAGTGCACTTCTGACTGGTGTGCAGTACTGTACATAAGAGTCTACTGGTGATTCTTTTTGGGAGGTGCATGTTGCTCCCCATCAACCCCGTGCTGGTCTTGAACATGTTTCAGTTTCGCCGCCTCATCCTTCATGCTGAGATGCTGCTGTTGTCGCTTCTGGTTCCAGTAAAGAACAATCAAATAGCGATTCTGCACGTTGAATCCTGATAGCCCCTCTTGTGCCCTCTTGGCGTCAAATATGTCTTCGTAAACAACATATGCAGTTCCCTTGGTCTTCTTCTCGCATCCTCTGCACGCCGTGAGCTTGTTGCATCCAATTATGCCCGAGTCGCAATTTGCAGCACAGTGTGTTGGTGCGTACATTCTGATCTGTCGAATCGCTCCGTAGTCGCCAAATATTTTGTACAGCTCCTCTGGTGACATGTTGAAGGGCAAGTTTCTGACGTACAGTATTCGGTTGACCTCAGGAGGTAACCTCTGCACACCCAGCACGCCAGCACCTCCTCCTGCCAGTCCAAGTCCAGGTGTAGCCATTGGAGTCGCCATGGCGCGCACTTCAACGCAGATTGGTGCAATCGTAGGATCAGATGATGCTCAGTGTACTTTGGGAGGCTGGAGAAGCAAAGCAGCTGTGTGCCAATGTAACACAGTCGCCCTGTGGCGAAGTTAGACACTCAATGGTCTTTTCTCTGCGAGAGGACGGCTTATGTTCCTGGGCATCTCTTGCTGCACATGGGGCCCAACCATGCTATCGAAGTGTACCCATGCACGCGGGCGGTGTCGAATTGTATCCTTGCAGGTGCAGGTTTTCATCGCAATGCGTATTATTATCGCACGCAGTCATATGTATCCCGGGATAGGACGAGCACAATGATTCGGTCAGCGCTGCTGCATCCGTTTCTATGCTGGTAGCAAGTGACAAGGACGAGCACACTACGTAACTCACCTGTCACACAATCCAGCACGCTGTTGATCACGTTTCCTAGTACTAGCACTGGAACAAGATATCTCCAGATGAGCAGTGCCGTTCCGGTTCTGTCCAAATCCAGTATGCCAGATGTTCCAGACATAGATCCAGATGGGGGTGGTACACCCTTCTCTGACGACCCGGTAGAGCATTCGATCTTGTCTGCAACATTTATGGTCGCCATCATGGTGACATGGCTGATCTTGGGACATAAGATTCAAGGAATGTTCAGCTGGTGTGCACACACTGCTTCAACAGGCACTCCATCGCGAAGGTACTCTGCGGCAAACGCGTATTAGTAGCAGAAACACTGAGTGTATGCAGGACAAAGTGGATATCAGAAGGCAGCATGGCTTGTCTCCTTGGTGTGATGTCGGGGGTGTTCCTGCTTTTGTGGGATTGGTTGAACACCGGAGATACGATGCATCGCTCTTTGTCCTTTGATTCCGCGATCTTCTTCACCTACATGCTTCCACCCATCATTTTTTATGGTGGTTTAGCGATTCGTAGGAAGCTCTTCGTGAGCAATCTGATGTCGATCTGTCTGTTCGGCATTCTAGGAACCTTTGTGTCCTTCACAATGATTGGTGCCATCCTGGCATCGTTTTCACTGCTCCCGAACGTTCTATCCTTCTCAGACTGCTTCTCCCTAGCAGCCATATTTGCTGCAACAGACTCGGTGGCAGTGCTCCAGGTGTGCCTCCTTTCGTGCCTTCCTGACTGCATCGCTTGCCATAACATTTATCCACTACGTCAGAATTTCCAACCTTCGAGAGTGGGTGGCGTACCCGGTCCTGTGTTACTCACAACAAGTGTATGCGGGCGTGCTGCATGTTCTTAGAACCAAAATGCTATGTAGCGTTTGATAATATATGGCGCATCGTGTAGTTTGAAATATTGGGGTGTTTGGGGAGGACCAAAACTTCAGGAACACAGATGTTACCTGGTGTGAACAAGGTTCAACATGTGAACGCAGAAAGCCTCGCTTTGTGTATTCTGCATGCACACTACCATGCTTGTCTTATTTAGTTGATTATGTCGCCAACATTACCTGTGTTTTGATTGCCCTGAACCCCAATGAATGGCATCGCGTGGCACAAGTAGCCTGACCGGAGCTATCTCGCAGTCCTGCCGGGTGCCCGAAACCCCTCTGAAAACCAAAACATATCATCGCATTCTGCGTTTTCAGAGCTGTGCTACAGATGCCTTCAGTGCTACACTTGGAGTAGTTTGGTCTTCGCCATGGCCTTGAAGGTTCGTATGTTGAATTTTTCGACATACTAACCTGACATCAACTTGTGGCGGTCGGGACACTCAACTCTGGCATGCTACCAAGGAGTCCAATGTCACAGGCGTGTAATTCGCAATTGTTACAGCTACAGGAACGTTGCTGGGTGGTGTTGCAGGTGCTGCGGCCTGAGTCCCAACCGGCACTGTACTCAATTGTGCTAGGGGAGGGGGTCATGAACGATGCCGCTTCTGTGGCGCTGCTCAAGGCAGTAAACAACCTCTCTGACACTGCAGACCTATCTTTCACAACCCTTCTCTTCCTGCTGACTTTCTTCATATACGTCTTTGCCGCGTCGTTTGCGTTGGGGCTGGTGTCTGGCCTCGCAATCTCTTTGATGATGAAGCATCTGGGCCCCTTCTCACAGCCACAAGAAGTTTCGCTTGTGGGGGCACTAGCATTCCTCTGCTACCTCGTTGCAGAGCTGCTGGGGCTGTCTGGAATTCTCGCCCTCTTCTTCTGCGGCATGGCAGTGTCGCACTATGCACTGCAGCACGTCTCAAGGCCAAGTCAAGCTGCTTTGCTGAACGCATTTAGAACCCTGTCGTACCTTCTAGAAGGGTTCATCTTTCTGTACGTTGGCAGGGACGCGCTTGATCCAGTCAAGTGGGCGAATGCTAGCTTCCTGCAGACGCTGATGCTGCTCGTCATCATCATCACGCTGGTGGCGGTGTCCCGGGCTGCCTTTGTGTTCCCGTACGCTGCTGCTGCTGTCTTTCATCACATGGCACAGCGCATGCTTGTTGCAGCATTCTGTCTTCTTGCTTCCACTGTCGCATGCTCGTCTGGCGGCTGTGGACCAGCAAGGGCAAGGCCAGAGATGAGCTGAGAATGCGTTTGCCGTACCTGTGTTGAGCAAGAATGTGTGGTTGCAAGTGTGTCTGTGTGCCCAACAACAATGCCAGACTCTCATGCTTGATCATCTCCTCATCTGTAGTGAGTACAAGTTCAATGCCAACCAAGCTCCCTCCAGCTGCAGTTGCTGTGCCTGCCAAGAACTGCAGTGTGCATCAGTTTCCACCGCTATGCAGGTGTGCCTGGCTGCACAACCGCTGGAGCCAGCAGGGTGCCAAGCTGAGTGTCAACGAGTGCATCACCATCTGGTGGGCCGGCATGATGCGCGGTGCCGTTTCAGTGGCCATGGTGTACTACCGCTTTGATCCCAAGAACCACAACGAAGACTCCCACTCCGCGACAATCGTCGTCACCACACTGCAAGTAGTGCTGTACTCCACTGTGGGCATGGGTGGCGTCACGGGGCCCCTCCTGCAGTATCTGTTACCCCAACAGGTGCCTCTCCAGTCTCTGAGGATGAGCGCGCTTCTGTTATGTAGCATATCGAGTTTGTCAGAAAGAGCATGTGCACGCAAGTTCCTGTCACAGATTGATGGCACACCTAACACCTCATGTGCTCACACCTCAGGCTCAGGTGTGCATATGAGGTGTGACATAGTGCACATGTGCCTCATGTGCACTCGCTGGATCTGACCAGTGCTGCTCAGAGCGACACTGGAACGAGTGTGTGAATGAAGCGCAGGTGACCCCACCAGACGTGACAGGGGCGCAGCTAGTGGGCAGCAGCACAACATCCCCCAGCATGTCCCCGCGGCCTGGTAGCGTTGGCGATAGGCTACTTGGCAGCAACACTCTCTTCCCAACAGTTGAGGAGATGCCGCCTTCCCCATCACACTCTGACGATTACTATGGCTCTTTCTTCCAATCGCGGCCGCAGAAAGGCCAGCTTGCAGACGCCGCGCTGCTGCTAGGCACAGGCTCACATGCACAGAACGAGCAGAGAGGCACAAGCGCTCTTCGAAGTCATCAGCGGCCTCCAGGCGGCAGCCAGGCACACGTGCAACTCAAGCCTATCGAAAGCGGTGAGATTTCTATTCAACTGCACCGTGTTGTCGATCTGCAGCAGGATACGTCATAGCAGCTAGTTGTTGCTTCACAGGCGGCCTGAGCGCCCACCGTAGTGATTCTGTGGGCCTGACTACCAAGTGACAACTGTGAAAGCATGTCCTTGATCAGATTGTTGATCATGTGTGCCAGAACGTGATTCCTCATGCACTGCTGCATGCATCACGAGCCTGCATCAGGCAGGCAGCAAATCTACTACTATATATGATTATTCCCACCGTTTTGCCGTTTCTGACGATCCCCGTCATTCCACGCCTGCTAATTACA
>JAUMHD010006770.1:0-11185 GCA_032359135.1 Ulvella scutata
CAGGGCACAGCTCCACGACCAGCCCTGCTGCAGGCCCAGGCGCTTTCGGTGTGTTTGCATCTGTCTCTGATGTGTCTCTTGTCCTGCCGCTGGATCCTTGAGCTGGCATTTCAGAACCTGCACCAGGTTGCATTGGGTCACAGGGCCTGAGCTGCAATGAGTGCATACGTGCCGCATCTGCTGCGCTCAGGATAGTTCATTATCTTGTTCTGAGCGGGCTAATTGAGAATGTATGCCCGTGCTGCTGTAGCTGCATTTGAGCGCAAGTTGGCTGCATATGGCGTGACGCATCAGGTTCACATCTACGACCAGAGGCGTTCTTGCGGCGCTAGCACTGAGACCAGGACCATTGCATGCAATTAGTTGTTCCATACTTTAAATTATTCCATGGGCTGGAATCGTCAATGACAGTGAAGCAGAGGAGCTGTTCCGAGCAGACGCACCATGCAGCGGAACCGTGAACGGCCTGTGGCAGCTCACAGCACAACCGCAAGTGCAACGGAACTTGCAAGAAAGGGCTGTGAAGCGCACCGTTCCATATCCCCCCGTTCCCATGGTGCCCTGCACTTCCAATTGCACCCGCACGCTCCGCGCCTTGTCGTCGGTGTACTGCTTGAGAGTGCGCTCGGTCGTCAGCATCTACATAATCGATTTAGGTTGATTGAATCCTGGTCGCACGTTGTGGATCAATAGCGTAGAACAACGAAGGCAGATGCGCCGTTGTCAGCCGCTGTGGCTCGCTGCATTTTCGCTTGAGCTACAACCATCATGTGTACATGCACAGGAGTACTCAAATTTACATCAATTTTGGGAAAGGGACCGTACTGTGAAGAAGTTAGGAGCAGAACGGTGATTGCTGGTGTTGCTGCTGGTGATGCGACGTAATTAATCGATTGATGCTGCAGAGTTTGTCAGTGCTACAGAGGATATCTATCTGTTGCTGAAAACTCTGATTGAGAATGGTTGTTTTGTAGTGTTGCAGACGTTGCTGCAGGCAGGGGCAGCGAGCGGATCATGATGCTGGTCATGCTGATGACGCAGACACGATTCGTCGTTCTTAGCCAGCACACCTCGCCACGACCAGGGCATCTGCTGGCACCGGCACGGCCACTACGCTTGCAAGTTCAGCTAGTAGGTCTCCAGCTGATGTTCTTCAATGTGCACGATGGACGTCCTGCGCGCACAGTCCACCCGCTGCTGTTTGCACTTGGCCAACAAACAGCTACATGCAACACACCGCAGCGCAAATATGATCCAGAACTTGTCAACATGTAATAAATCTGCTGTTGGCGTTGCATGAAGTGACCAGTTATATCACGTATTCTCGATGTAAAGAGGTCATCAATTGCGAGAGAACTATCATGACATGAATGCCCACGGGCCAGGCGCCTAGAACAGTGGCAAGCAGGAACGATACTGTATATGCAGTGTACGGCAATTAATTTTCGAACGGCCTCAGTTGACAAGGCTTGCATTGGCGCATCATACAAGAAATGATGTACATGTATGCACTGGTAAAGTTACATTGATTATAGTACTGCCTTCTCTTCTGTGTGAACTCAGCAAGAGCAATCAAACAAAACACGATGAAATGTGCAGCTACAGCGACCAGACACAGGGACCTACTTTTCCATATTGCAACCTCACCTGCCCCACAAACCACAACCAACATCAGATGTAAAGGCTGTCTTCTCCTGCACCCTGTCCTCTGGTCCCACCAGCGCAATCTCTGACAGGGCGATACCTCTGCTGGAAAGTTGCAGACTAACCTCCTGGGTGTCTGGTTTTGCTCAGACAGTGCCTTGCCTTCAAGTACAATAGCGTTCATTGCACCTACGTGATGTGGCGTGCCTCGGCTTTCCACTTCACGTGGGTGCAACAAAGAACCTACTGGAAGGGTTTCACACTGCAATGCCACTGCATCTGCAGCAATCAACAGGAAGCCCTGTCAGCAGCACTGCCCACCATCCCCAGCCGACCAGCCATCCACAGCTCCAACACCACCACCACATGCAGCTGCGATATGCCCAGCAGCTCCACAAGCATGGCAGTGACTGTGGTCGAACGGGCAGTCCCCAGAGAGGCGTTTCAGGCACGTTGAGTAGTTGTGGAAGCGGCAGATTTTAACACCGTCTGCTGTGTGGCGGATGGGGTAGGCAAGAGGGTACTTCTGGGGCTTCTCCTGATGCACCTGCAATTTCTGTGTTCTCCACAAGCATGCTAGGAAGAGGCGGTTGCAATGGGAACGCAAGCTTGCTAGGAGGGAACTGGAAAATGATACATAATGACGAGGGATCGATTACTTGAGAATGAGGAATCGATTACACTCGACTGGGATGTGACATCAAGCCTTGATCACAACAGTTAGCAACTGTATTGATGTCAGCAATACGCCAAAATGAATCCCAGTGCTCATGTATCATTCGGATGATCACAATGATCATTCATAAGGCACAATTCCAGGAAGGACTTCAACAGGAGCTCCACACGAGTGGCACAAGGCACCGTGGCATTGGAACTGCTTGCAATCTTCATTGCCCCAGGAACTGTACTCTGTACGAGTATGAAGTAATACTAAAGGGGGCAAGGGGTGTGCATATGGGGCATGCATGGTTGGAAGGGGCCACTCCCCGCTACATCAAACCACCCATCGAATCCTGTGCCACTTAGTTCACCAGTTATCACCAGTGCCACTTAATTTGTCAGGCCACGTACCTTATGAATAGCCCCAACTATTTAGGACTGTTCCATGAAAATATTAGATACTGGTGATCAATGAACTGGTGATCAATGAACATCACACAGGGAGCAGCGCACCAGTTTACTCCACCAGTCTGTGCACTGCCCCACAACAGCCAAACCCTCTCGTGTTGCCCTGGTGTGCGCACAGTGTGCAGGTGCCTTGCTGCATGCTGACAAGCCCCCCTGTTCCCCCAGTCCCTCAACACCACTAGCAGCTCGGCTGGCCTCCAGGTCCCATGCTCGTGGCATGTTTTGACTGCAGTATCTCCAAAGAACCTTCTCTGGATAAAGCCTCCGCTTTTGTCTCTTTCGGGCACCTCCAGATATCTCCTTATCTCCAGCAGGAGGCTGCACATGTGCATGGAAAGTATAGAGTGTAAGTTTCAGGCAAAACTTCATAGAATGGCTCATGTACCAGCAAATCAACGCTTGACCTTGCACAAACAACACAGGACATGCCACTACCGAAGCAATGACAGGAAAGTAACACCGAGCACAAGCTTTGATGCAATGTGCGTTCACGATACACGCTGGGACACGCTGTACTGTACATGGACTGCAGAGGCAGCAATATGCATAGAAACCTTTGAACAACTGAGCAGGACTCTTTTACATACTCAATAATCTGTTCCACACAATCACCCATCCTTTACCAATTAAGACATTAACAGTATCTAAGGCATTAAGACACATCACGCTGCCTCTCAGAATGGTACTAGAAACCTATCAGATGGTACTAGAAAACTATATTCGAACATCTGATGACAACAGCATGCAACACGCGCTCCAATCCTGATCCATCCAATCACTTTCACCGTCACAAACTCCATATCACAATAAACTTGGCCCAGCAACTGGAAAGAGGCCTGGCCAGGTCAGCACACCTCATCTGAGCCTCTATCACATGAATCTGCCAGCTCCGCTTGTACTGCATGCACAGGTTCACCACCAACCTCAGCTCCAACGGTGCTGTTGCATTCTAAAGAGGTGTCTGCTGGAGCTGTCGTTTCCGCTGGAGATGTGTTTTTGTGTGGGTGTGGAGCCAGCACTGGTCTGGGTGGACCAGAGGGAGGCACCAGAATGCCTGTGGTTGCAGCATCACAGCCTCGCAGGTGATGCAATGCAGACTTTATTAGCGCTTGGCTCTTGACGAATATCCACGGTACCTGTGAGAGTGGTTTACTATGTTGGTGTCAGAATGAGGATCACTATCAAGGTGACATTGATTGAGGGCTAAACACTCCAATCCAGCTATTGCATATTCAAGGAGAATTTTAAATGAATTCTGCAACTTTGTATACAGTTTTACAAGCGGTTAACGCAGTGAATTGACAAGATCATAACATTCATAAGACAACCACCACTTCAATCTAATAGCACAAAAGAACCTACCAAAGGGGACCTTTAATCAGATGCAGCAGCTGCAACACGTACCTCAAGGCTCTGGAGAGCAGGCAGAACAGCTGTGACTGCCTCAAGGTTTCTATTGCCTCCGATGTCCAGGAACACTTTCATCTGACCAGCCTTTCCAGCTCCTGGACAACGAGCTTCCTTGGATTGACGTGACTCTACAGTTACACTCATAAGGCACGCAACAGGAAGGATAACAACTTGAACAAGAGAATGAAGAGACCGTTTGTATGCAGCAAGAGCATCAGCAAAAACATGCACAATTCAAACTCGAGGCACAGTGCTGGCAGAAGAAGCACATTTGTGATAACGTTTCAGCTGTATGTAGAAGCTGAGAAAGAAGTGAATGGGCAAGAACCCAGGTATCCAGAGGCAAAGCTGCACCAAAAAAACATTCACTTCGCTCATATATCTCAAGAGCTGCAGCATCAAAGTCTTTCCCAGCATGAACAGTAAAAAGGACATGATGTTTTGTTCCTGGGCTACCTACTGGGTCGCCAGTGAGCCTGCAGCCAAACAGACTGCACAGGTGCTGTGTGCAGGAGCGTGCTGTCAAGAAGAAGTTGTTCCAATACAGCTCAAGTGTGGCAGCCATTGATCGTGGGTACAAGTGTGTAAAATTACAGGCACAACTCCATAGCATGGCTCATGTACCAGCAAATCATCGCATGCCAACTTAGCTCGACCTCGCACTAACGACACAGGACATGCCACTACCGAAGATCGTGGGTACAAGTGTGGCAGCCATTGATCGTGGGTACAAGTGAACCAACAGCATGACGTGTCATCAGCAGAGGATGTACCTTTTGACAATGACAGTTGTGCTTCTCCAGTCTGCAGATGGCATTCCGAGGCATCAGGCTTGCCTGTCGCAATCTTTTGAGTCTCTGCCAGAAGCTCAGAAACACGAGCTATGAGCCGTTGAGGCTCTGCAAGAACGTCCATACGTTCAAATCTGCACCACAGAGCCACATGTTTGTTCACTTTAATGGGAAGTTCAACCTGATGATGCCGGTGCTTTAGCCCTAGACAGCTGGCGCAGAAGTAACATTTTTTCTGCTATGTGTAGTGCCAAGCAAAAAAGGCAGAAAGAGGGCAGGAACTCATTCTGTCAACAAGTTAATGGTGTCTGTACAGCCATGAATTGTGGCTACACAAGTGAACTACAGCACCCAGCTAGCTGTTGATAGCCATAATCAAGCAGCAGCAGGGCAGTGTGGCTCAGCTGCTTATGCTATTCTCATGCAATACAGGCAGGTAGTAACACATTACATGCGTTACCTGCTGGCGGGCTGTGTAAAGTTACAGGCATAACTCCATAGAATGGCTCATGTACCCCCTGGCGGGCAGACAGGAAGGAAATAGTCTAACGTATCAGTGCTCAAGTGACCTTCCTGTGCGCGTCGACTGGAAGCAACATGATATATGCTGACAGGATAAACATGTGACATGATACGATGGCACACGGACATCATGTAAGAATGAAGTAGAATCAAGTATAGAATAAAGTATTCGATAGAATAAAGTACTCGGGACATGTTACACCATAATCACTTGCACCAGAATCTGCGCCAATTTAAAACAGTCCAATACAGACATGCATCCCACAGCACAGCAGGCGCTTTCACTCAAACCACTGCAAGAAACCACAATCTGAGTGGCGGGCAGCGCACTGGACATTGGGATAACGGAGCTGGGCTGCCTCGATCCCCTCCTTGCTCACCTCTAAACCCAGAGCTCTTCCACACTGCTGCCATAGTATCTGCACCAGGGTTGCGTTTAAGGAATTGGGAAATTGCCCTGGCTCGCGGTCGTGGTATTGTGTTTCGTCAGAGTGCTGGGAAAGACTTTCGTGATGGTGCTGTTGTGCCATTCGAGTGAAGTGGTGGATATCTTGTGTTAGCTGCTTTTGGTTATTTGAGTTCATGCCTGTTCACTACCTTTCCGGTTTGTAAAAAGGAGGAATTGGGAGAACGTAATTATTTCAGCGAAGTATTCCTTTTAGGGAACGGTACATAGAACAATTCATTATTTTCCGATCAGTTTCTGGGGTGACCTCCGTTCACAACAACCAATTATTTCGGCCCAGGCGGATAAATTAGCACTAAAGCAACCCATAGTATCTGCACACGACAAACTCTTACACACCGAAAGGCAGTAGTACATATGCAAGACTCTTGCAGCAAGAGTACAAATAGCCAGATGCAACTAACACAGCAACACAACACTTCACTTGAAGGCACAATAGCACCAACACAAAAGAGTTGCTGCCCATGACAACACCTGCTGGGCCTGCCATATTCCGGGCAGTATGGTAGCATTGAACTAAAGCATTGCTCTACAGCTCAGCGCCCTGACATAGGGATATTCCGGGCTTGTTAGTAGTGTTGTTTGACTGTCAGATACAACAATCCTGGTAGACCTGTAGCGCACTGCAGGCTTCCAATGTGGTTGCCAACGATAAGGAATTTGTGCCTTGCTACTCAGGTTCTCGTCAATTTACTCTCTTGTACGTTTTCAAGAAGTTCAGGTCCAAACCAGTGCACCTAGGCATGAATCATGCTGCATAATGTCTGCCCAGCTCAAGGCTATTCTTGCGGGCATGGGAAGATGCTTATTCCTGCAGCTGCACAAATGCAAAGTAAACATTGCTTTATGTTTGCGAGCACTATTCGATATTTTTGCTAGTATTGTATTAGGTGTGAGTAATAGGCATTGCTGTAAATATGAACAACGAAAGCTTCTGTTGTGAAACGCAGCTAGTCTCATCACAGGCCACTGCCAAGGACTCCGAACCAGAAATATTAGCCAGATACATCATCAGAGTGTTGTTTACACCTTTCTTGAGGATATTTGAGATTCGGACCTGTGTGGAGGCCCCATAGGAAGACCCGATATCGATGCACACATCTCCAGCATGCACTTGTGTGCGACACAGCTTCCGGAAGCTTTGAGTGTCGCTGCACACAATAACACACTTGTGTCCAGTGTACACCTGCACCAAACATGAGAAAGCTGGAAATCCCTAGAAATCTATCCAAGAAGCAAAGTAAGTAAATCATACAAAATGCTGCACAGAAGTCACTGACATGTCGTTTTCGGTTGTAGTAGATTGAATTGCTTCACACGGATTGTGCTTGTGGGATGGATGGGAGAACAAGGAGTGCCGCACTGGTGTAAGCCTGGAAGTCCTTACATGGGCTGTGCCTCCCTCAGCATACTCAACGTGAAGGCGCTCCTCTGCATCTTTTCTATGGAATGTTCTTGCGCTGACTTCACTTTTAGGGTGCTGGCTTGTGTCTCCTGTGAGTAGATTAGTGTTCTGAGTGTTGAGCCTTGCCAATGTCAAGACAAGCATGAACTCTTGTACGCAATAACACAAGGATCATTATGCAGTACCTGGAGTATTCTCTTCTGGGCTCTGCTGCCTCAGATCTGCTGTGTCTTGCAAGTGCTTGTGCTGTGCGTGAATGGCTATGATCCCATCTCCTGTTTCCTGCTGCATAGCTTTCACATGGGCAAGGCCGGAATTCTTGTCACTGCGGAGATTAACAAACACTAAGCTTCCTGGATTGGGCTTGTGTGGCTGGGCTGCTGGAAATATGCGATACTCGTAACCACAGGGACTACGATCTGTTGTGTTCCCTACTTCCATGCTTGAGGTTCAATTAAACGACAAAGAGAGATTATATATATATATATATATATATATATAAAATTCAACCAAACCGGGAGCTTCAAGGATACACGCCCGTTGTAACCAAGGGACGCTGCTGGATGCAGAGCAAATCTCTGAGGCAGAACATATCCCGAGATAACTCAGTGGCACCACCGCTGCATCACAATACGCCAACACAACAGGCTACTGTCCGCCGGGCTATCGATTCTGTTGTTACACGAAGCCGCGCTCGGTGGCAGGACGTGCTGCTTGCAGAAGAAACATGCCTCTGTGACTTAAACCGTCGCTGCACCGGATATGTACTTGCGGCTGCTACTTGTCACACTGCCTCTTTTTTGTCTCGAGTTTGCGCTGCTTCGGCAATCCATCGTCCCGATAAGGCTCGTTTGTTTTGGACAAGTCCGGCGTTCTGAATTCTCGGTTCACGCACAGTTTGTGCTGTGCCGCATCGCCCTACATGCACACATAGGGGCGATACGCTGTAGCTATACTGAACCCTGTGTGTATGTAACTTGTACACATGCAAACCTGTGTTATGCCAGAGAACATCAGGTCAGCATAGAGCAGCCCACTGACATAGCCGGGCCACTTCGAGTTGTACCATATTTTCAAGAGCACTGGGTACCATGGGGCTTCAAGGATATGTTGGGAGCGCTGAAGACCAGAATAGGATTCGCATGCTGGAAAGGCAGAGGGAAGAGGAAAGAGAGCGCGTTGAGAAAGCCAAAGAAGAGTCCAAGACGAAGCCTGTGGGGTTCAGAAGCTGGCAGCAGGCAAGCACAGAGGTCATAGAAACGGCTTTCAAGGCAGATACCATCGGGCTCATCTCGAGGGATGAGTACTTGCAGAGAAAAGCAACGGTTCAAGACAGATTGGAGGTGCATCCTGCTTTTTGAGTAACTTGACCATATCCACATGCTGAATTGTAACGCACCATTGGTTTTCATAGACTCTTAGTGATTGTTACAGTCTGCTCCATGCTTGTTGAGCACACGCCCAGGGCACTTGCCAAGGAAACATTAGTCAGTGATGGTTCAAGAATCAAGCATTGAAACAAAAAACGACATTGATCTGACTTGGTGACTCCACAGAGCAGGCTGAAGCGAAAGAAAAGAAGAGGAAGCTTGAGGAGGAGAAGGGCAGTGAGCTAGCACGAAAGCAAGCTGCCCGGGAGAAGCAGAGAAAGACAGTCAAGCTGTCATGTCTGGATGATGAAGATGACGAGGGCAACTCTGGCGATGATGATGCCTGGGAGGATGCTGTGAAGGCAAAGCAGACTAGAGTAGTGAAGAATGATGAGGTGGACACAAGTGTGTTCCTTCCCTGGTTGCAACTGTAGTGCACATGGACATGCACGAACAAGAACCTCCAATGCAGCAATTCCTCTGCAGTATGTCTGCTACTCTTGCTTCTGCCAGTCATTCGACCTCACGCTCATTCTACCGGGAATGGTATGGGCAGCACACTAACAGGATGGCAGAAGGATTGACAGAACGGGGAACATCTATGTGTCCACGTTGCAGAGTATCATGTTCGTACTGTGCCATGCCATAAGTTTCTGCTCTGCAACATTGTTTTAAATCAATTTCTGCTCTGTAACAAAAAAGGGGTTCACAATGAGTTCCGTCTAAACGGCTTCGTTGTTGCAGGCTTCCTGCCGGATGCAGAAAGAGAAAAGGCAATGGCAGAAGCACGAGAGTCTCTGCGCAAGAAGTGGCAATCAGAGCAGGAGGAGTTGAAGAAGAAGCGCCTGAAGATAAAGTTCAGCTACTGGGATGGATCAGGGCATCCTGCAGAGGCCTCTGTAGCTGTTGGAGACTCTGTTGCTGACTTCCTGAAGGCTGCAAGGACGGCTCTTGAGAAAGACTTTCCTAATCTTAGACACGCAGCTGTGTCCAACCTACTGTTAGTGTCTCATAATATCCTTGTGCCACAAGCTTGCACATTCCACACGTTAATAGTCGCAAAAGCACACAATAACAAGGGTGATCAGCTGTTTGAGCTAGAAGGACAGCAGAAGAAGAAGCTGCACTCTGTGAAGGTGCTTCAGAGACATTGGTATGAAAGCAACAAGCATATATATCCTGCCAATTGCTGGCAGATGTTTGATGAGGATGTGCATATGAAGTAGCTGTGCTGATCTGATGCAATGTAAGTGCATAAAAAAGTGTAAAGGATGCATACATGTTCACTGAGTAGTGAAGTGTCTGTGGCCTATGGAACTGGCAACTTGAGCAGTCCGACCAAGCTGACCAAGCTGACCAAGATTATCCTGCTGCCAACTCAGTGTCCTCACGTTAAGTGATCCCCGGAGCGTGTTCACATCGACAGTGGCGAGGCTCCCCCAGAGTGCAGTTTGCAACCCGCCCCAGATCTTGGGCGTTCACTGTCACAAGAACTAGTCTGGGCCCAGTGACACTGAACGAACAGAGTTTATACTTTAACGCAGTAAGCAACTAAAAGGAGACTCAGAAAATGGACGGGCGAATACAAACAGGCCTTAGTGGATGCAGTTTCAACTGATTTTGCATCACTTCGACCTGGAAGTCTGGGCAGAGACACTGTTGAGTTTGAGACCCAATATGACTCAGCTCGTTGCATTTCATCCAGACCAACCTAGGCTACCCGTTTGATATGGCACAACTCAAGATAACACAGCAGTGCTGCAATACAAATGGCAGCCCATACATACAGGTAGATGTCTAGGCCGTTGGCATAGCCGGATCGAACACCTGAAGGTGCAGGACACGCTTTCTCATCCCTGTGCCCCATCTCCCTCCGATGCCCCCCGGCAGTGGGTCATCTGTTCTGTGATTTCTTGCTTTCTGTTGTGGTATTGATGCATGCAGCTGGTGTGCGCTACATGGGATGTCCCAGGTTCTGATCGGGATTGCTACTTGTCTTCTTTCGCTGGTTGGTTCTGCGTGAGGTCGTGTGTGTGCAAGCTGTCCTGCTTCCTGTTTTGCTTCGTTGATGCTGTTGGTGTCTGGTGATTAGTGTGGCCCGGTCATCCATCATCTGGTTCGTGCTTGTGGGCCTATGCACTTTTTGTTCCCCTTCAGTGTGCCATTCTTGATGCAGCACACGTACATTTGACCCTCTCGTGTGCATCTCTTGGAAGCTGCTTCTGTTAGGTTGTGAAGCAAACCTTAGATCACAGGATGCATACAAAGTTAACCGCCCAGTTGTTGTGACCGGGAATTGTTCCCCGTGCTGATATCAGTGTGTGTACATCGACAGGAGACGATATCAGTGTGATGATGCATGTTGAGGGACTAACTTGGTGGCACCTGGCATCAACCCCAAACGACGCAGTCACCGGGAAAGGGGGGGGGGGGGCGGGGCAGGGCTGGG
>JAUMHD010006781.1:0-11179 GCA_032359135.1 Ulvella scutata
CCCCAACCGCTGCTAACCTAGTAGATCGAACACATTGCGTAGGTGTACTTTAGGTCTGCTTTTCTATGCTATTCGCTACGATATCGGGAACTTTTCTGAGGTCTACTTTAGGTCGACTTTGCTATGCCCTGGATAATGTTCAGCGCCTTTCTGTTGTGTGACATCTCCGCCCAGGTCACCACTGCGCTTTCTGTCAGCGAGCTCCAACGTCATCTTTGACGAATATGTGGCGCATGCATGCAGGCCCCAGCCGCCGATATTGCCGCCCAGGTCGCTGCGGCGCTCGCGCTCAGCGCAAAAGTGGCCAGGGACCATGGTGGCCCAGGTGACCAGGCCCCCGCCAACCGCTGGGAGGGGCTGGCCAAGTCCGCGTACAACTACGCCAAGGAGCTTTTCGAGGCACAGGGCGCCTCTGCGAGCTGCACCAACAGTGCTGCTAAGTTCAACTGCCAGGGGTCCGGCTGTACAGGCCGCAACACCACTCGCGGGGTACGTGTTTACTGTTGTTGTTACTGTTGTTTGTTCTGTTGTTTGGACCGATGTTTGTACTGCTGGTTTTGCTGTTTGTTTGGGACCCCAGGGCCCCTTTTAATACTTTATATTTGTCCCTTGCTTTCACTGCAGATACATTATCGGTTCCCACCCCCCCCCCCCCCCCCACCCCCTTGCAGAATCCAACAGAACCAACCTTCCAGTAGCACTGCTCATCGATGTTGTTTTGAGGTGGATGCTGGTGGCTACAGGTGTGCGATGAGTATCCAAACGGAAAGGAGGCAAAGCAGCAGCTCTTTGTGGCTGCAGCGGCGCTGCAGTGGGCGACCACAGGGCCCTTCCCAGAGAAGCTCGCATTCCGCAGGGATGCTGATGGCTTCTGGGATGATGGCTTCGAGCCCTTCTACAACAACTGGAACAATGTGGCTCCCCAGGTGTGCTTCCCTTGATCAGGGGCATGTGTCATTGTGTCAATGCTGTAGTGATGAAATCATGCCAGTGATGAACACGCCAGTGATGAACACACCGGTGATGAAGACACTGCTATGAATGTAGGCGAATGTACTATATTAGTGACATCATCACTCCTAGTGGTAGAATACGATCATAATCGATCGGGCGCTTTTGGTATTAGCACATAACCTCACAGAAAACTGTGATGAAGCACCACAAAACATCCTGATCCATTTGTAATCCACTTGTAATCCACGGCTGAGCCAAAAAGAAAGAAAGAAGAAAACGAATCAGGGATCACGCCATCCCCGAAGGGAATGGGCCTGAAACAATTGCGTACAAAGTGTATTTCAAACGTGTGAAGTTACTGGCAAACGTAGAAAGTAAAGTGCGTTATTAGCTACTGCAGCACAGGGGTATCAATACTACTGACACGGGGTCGTTGTACAGGGTTTAATACACGGGTTTAAAACACGGGCTTTAATCCTGCTAACACTGACTCGTTGTGCAGGGAGTTATGATCCTTGCCGCTGCGCCAGACATCACGGTGGCAGCTCGCCGCAAGTCGTTCTACCGCGAGACACTGGCTCGTGGAGTGAAACAGTGGGAGGAGTGCAGCAATGAGGGTGTCGCTCGGTTTGGTGACCGCAGCGTGTACTGCAGGCACGCATCTCCCTTCTCTGCTGTTGCATCTGTAGTGGCATGTCCTGTGTCGTGTGTGCGAGGTCGAGGTATGTACTGCATCTCCCTTCTCTGCTGTCCGTCCTGTGATGTGTCATGACCTGTGAGCTCTGGTGGGTGTTCTTGGGGGGCCCTGTTCATTGTCTCGGCAAGTGATTGAAGTCGGCAAGGCTTTGACCGGGCCTAAGGGCTTGAACTAGCAAGAGCTTGACCGGGCCCAAGGGCTTGAACTATCAAGAGCTTGAGCTAGCAAGGGATTTACCAGGGCCAATGGCTTGGCCTGGGCACGAGCTTGTACTAGCAAGGGTTTGAAGTTGGCAACGCCACTCTACAATCCCCGATCCCCCCCCCCCCCGGGGGGGGCTCCGTTGCTCTCCCGCACCCAATGCTCTACTATCTCCTGAGCTCTAGTTACAGTGATGACATGCGCACAAAATTATTGCCCCACCCCCCCTGGCCCTTTCATGTCCCTTTTCAACACCAAAGTCCGTCCAAATCGACAACAAAGTCACATGCAGGAGGACACGGGATGGGAGCGCGTACCCAGTTCAGATCCCTCTGGGGCAGATCGGGCAGACCCTGAACGGCGTCTGTTTCGCCGCTATGGCGAGCCGCCTCAACGCGTTCAACACTGAGGCCGCCAAGAGCGACGCGCACTGCTTCATGCAACGCCAGTTGGGCTACATCTTCAACCACAAGTGCGTAAACGATGCGGAGCACCAGGGAGCTGCTTGCAACACCGGGGACTCTGAAGGCTTCTCTTACGTTGTTGGGTGTGGCTCCTCGTTCTTTGCGCACATGACAGTGATGTGTCGTTGTTTATTTCTCTGCACAGCTGTGGTCACAGCTGTGCATGCATGCAGTTTTGTCCACTAAAAACAGCAATCGGGAACCGATTCAAAGGAAGAATGAATGCAAACAGATGTGAGGTGCACGGGTTTGAAGTCTGTCGCCAGTGTTGTGTCATGCGAAACTGCTGCATAGATATGGTGTTCGAACATTGCGATCTGTGAAGGGATGCCTCAGTTTAGACAAGACAGCACAAAATCAGGACCGTAGACGGACGGAACCTCTGGGGCCCTAAGTCAATGTTAATTAGTACACCTTGAATTGTTGTGTTTTCGACAACTGGTCGTGGAAACAGTAAGTGCTCTCAAAAGATGCAAAAGCCTGACCAAAAAATCCCAAAAAAGTAATGGTGGATAATCTGTGCAATTCGGGTGAAGTGGTGGATGTTTTGTGTTAGTAGCTTTTCCCTACTCGGGTTCATGCCTATCCACTTCCTTTCCGGTTTGTATGATTACGGCGGACAATGTTTCATTTTTCTTTTCTTGTCCGTCTCCTAAGGAAGGCCCTGGGGGCCAAGTAGACGAACTAAAAAGCGACAAATTGTGCGTGCGTGCAGTGTCGGCAGACACTTCCCCAACAAGCTCAACCACAGGAGCTCAGCGTTCCCCAACTTCGACGGCAACGCCCCCGACGGACAGACCCTCTGCGGAGCTCCAGTCACCGGCCCTTTCGTAGCCGAAGGAGTGAAAGCCAACGAAGACCCTGACCGATACCTAAACCGGCGCACATTCGCCTTCGAAAGCGAGCCCGGCATCGACTTCTCCGGCAGCATGATCTGCGGCCTGATGGGCTACGCTTCCCTGCCAGTTAACTCGTTCTCCAGCTGTCGAGTGAGGACCCCGTTCACCGGCCGTCTCCCGGAGGTGCGCGAGAACCTCCCTCCCGGCGTCCCCCCTCGTCTACCTGGCCGACCCATCCCTCAGGCTCCCCCCACCCCCCCGCCTCCATCCGAATGCGCTGCGGCGTTCAAACAGTGCGGTGGGCTGCGCTGGACTGGCGCCGAGTGCTGCAAGCCTGGCAACCGATGTGTTGAACAGGACCAGTACTACTTCCAATGTGAGCCTATCAACGGTTAAGTGCTCACGGGTTACGTAACTCTAAGTTACGTAACCTAGGTTACGTAACCCTATCAACTGAGGCGAAGATGCTGGATTAAAAAGTGTCTCATGAAGCCCATGCAGGTTTGGCTGATGATATGCTGGTTTGCATGCATTGCGTTGATATGCGGGTTTGCATGCATTGCATTGCGTTGATATGCGGGTTTGCAGGAAGGGCGATGCTATGCGGGGCTGCAATGCCTAGTTGTTCAGTAAATTTTGCAAGGGGCATGGAGGCAGGAGTGAGCGTCCTACTGCCTTGCTTTGTATAGCTGGCGTGTGGGCGTTTTCCGATTGCGCATGTACACCCACTTGGTGTTTTGTTGTGAGAAGAACTCTGGCAGTTTTTTCTCCGAATGTTCTCTTGGCTGTGTCCTGTCAGCATGTACTTTCGTAGTGGATCAGTGCAGTATTGAGCGGTTGCCGTGATAAGGTGATACTGTGGCGGCACATGCATGCCGTTAGCCGCACGCATGCCCTTGACCTCATGCATCATGCATGGTTGTGTGGCTGAGGGGCAGCTGTAGAATAAAGCTTTCAACATCAATCTTTCATCCCTGGGAAGGTGTCCGGCTGTCGAACTAGATTCATTCAGTTGGTATCTGATGCGTTGGTGATGCAGCGACTGCCGAGGGAGAGCAGTGGATGATGCTTTGGGTAATTGGGGTTAGGGGTTACAAGATACGTTGAATTCCTCCGATTGTGCAATGGTTTGGTTTCGGTGGCGCATGCTTATTATTGATTATTTATATTTTTTTTGACTGCTTTCGAAGGAGGTTCTGAAGTGAAGAGGAGGGGTCAGGAGCGATCAGCTTTTGAACCTGTGAGATCACAGAAAAAAGCGTTGAAAGCGTTGTAAAGATGTCTTGAACTGTTGCATTTAAACTGTACTTTGAACTGTACCTGACCACGCTACCTTTCAGGTTTGTAAAAACCTGACCACGCAGTACTTCCCTTGGAGTCGTAAATGCACTGCTTTTCTTTAAGTTTTAAAACAATCTCCAGTTTTACGGATGCTGACGTTTTTATGATAACACACCGATGGAAACTCGCACCCTGCGAATTTAAAACAAGTCGATCATATCAATCGCTTACAAACCGCCCCCCTCCTAGTCATGCATTGTGCTTCATGACCGAGTCCTTGTCGATGTCACTACTTCCCTTGGGTGCATGCCATGTGATGGATGTACGTCTGTAACTTCCCATACCCTTGGGTGCATGCAAAAGACCGTGTGTCGGGGTTCAACACTCGGCGCTTGCTACCGATGATGCGCCGAATTGCTTCCCCAAGTCGAAAACTTGCTGATTTGTTGGTACATGAGCCATTCTATGGAGTTACGCCTGTCACTTTACACACCCAATTCGTTAGTATGGCGATGCTGGAACACTGGTTCAAACACTTGTGTATGTAAGCAATGCAACCCAGATCTGTGTGGTACCCGATCTCTCCGATCGGGTAGCATCTGATCTGTCACCTGCAATGGTAACGAGCATTTGAGGTACATTGCTGGTGCCATGAGCTTGGCCAAGAGCAAGCAACCGTCACCATCAAAGCAGGCATGCAATTATAATACAGGAGCGCAACCCCGTGAGAACATGATGCATGGAGTGAACCTAAGAAGGACACCTTCGTTGTAAAAGCTGGAAAGGAAGTTTAAGTATGCAAGAAACCAAAACTACACCATAGAAGTCACGAATTCGAACGTTAACGGCACTACGTACTTGCAACTGCACCAGAACATAATAATAAATAGATTATTCGGGGGCTACGACAGCAAGAAAGCTGCAAGGGCCCACAATTATTGTTGCACCAGAATTGTTGCACATGCGCAAGCTTCTATCCCTGAGGCCGCAACAATGCCTGCTTCCGAAGTGTCAACTTGAACATGGCGAAACAGAAGGTGGTCATGTCGCAGCAGAATCTAATATCTAAAGTATCAAGACGGAGTATCCGGTGCACCACGTGAATCGAATCTCACATGTGCAGCTGATTGTAAACACTAGTGCGGCGTCCACGTGCACGCTCGTCGCTGAAGGGAAGCATTACTGGTCGCAGCGTATCTTCCCCGCAATCATGAAATGTGGAAGAGCTGGCTGGACAGCATGTGCACGTGGTCGACTACAGTTCAGCTCACTATCGTATATGAGTGATGACTGACATTTATATGCATGCCTTTTGGTACTTCGGAAGCCACTTGTGCGGCTGAATCTTGAGTACTCTTCAAAAGATGGCACTGGTTCGTACCTTGAAAAACAAGCAACGGCATCAGGGGTTTGTATGCTCGCATCATCTGCTGCGTGCTTTGTGTCCCGTGGTGCAAGTTGCCGGAATGCGCAAGTTTTGGCCACGGGAGGAGCCACGACCACCCGATTAAAAATCACAATCTAGATTTAGATTCGTTTTGATTGGTTGTTGTGCCTGATTTCATTCTCTCGTTCCCTCGAACTTGAACGATCGTGCTGTTTGCAATGCACAACCCTCGAATGCAGGCGCCTGCAGGAAGAATAAATGCACCGCAGCGACCATCAATCGCTACCAGTGCAGACTTGCATTTTCATTAATACAAAGTTTGTAATCTTCGAGACAATGGCTTCCGCTATCGCCTTCTCCGCCGTCAAGGCCCCACTCGCAAAGGTGAGCTCCTTTCAGCGTTCACTTGACCGCGCACCTCTGCCACAGCTATCTTCCTTTTCCACAGGTCAGAAACATCAACAGTTCTATCAATCAGCGACATTTTGAGTGCTGGTAATGTAACACCGTCGGCTGCAGCTTCGTGCTTGCTGCACCTTGAGCAGCCCAGCGGGTACATTGGCGCTCGATCCCGCAGCATGAACAGGTCTTCTTCCATGAACATATTAGAGCGCATTACTCTTACCATGCAGTCAGCGACTGTGGCCTGTTCAGTAGCGCCGCTCTTTGAGTTCCACGTTTAGATCTGCTTAGATTCTGTTCTCGTCGAGCTTGCACACAGCGTGTGCACTACACACGCTGAACAGCATCGCAGCTACATTCCGCTTCTGATGTATGGTGTCAACACCTGGTAACGATAGGTATACGCAGCAGGGGGCACGGGGCGCTGGGTTCGGCAGGTGGTCGGGGTTCTTGCTTGATCGTGCACGGTCGCGCCGCCCCTGTGCACGTTGTCTTCCAATGTGACCGCTACAGCTCAATCGAGATGCCGATGTTTCAACAGTACAAATATGCTTCCATATGCGATGTGTTTCTGTGGTTTTCATTCCATTTCAGCTTCAGCAGCCTCTCTGCAGCATCCTATCAGATGTTTGTGTTGCGGTTCGAATTCGGAGCTCCACCTCGTGCCCATCAGCACGCGCTTTGCATAGATAATATCACACAACATTCTAATGTCGACTAAGCCCTCTAGCACCTGTTCTTTAGCGTCTCGGCGTCGTGCTGGTCGTTGTGTCGGATCAAATCACGTTCACGTGCGAGTACATCAGGATCTGTGCAGTGAACAGGAAAACCTGCATCCCAGTCTAACCACGAGTGTTATGTGCAGCGCAACGTCGCTTCCCGCGCAGCTATCGAGTTCTACGGACCCGACCGCGCAAAATGGCTCGGCCCCTTCTCTGAGGGCTCCACCCCCAGCTACCTGAAGGGTGAGTTCCCAGGAGACTACGGCTGGGACACAGCAGGTCTGTCCGCTGACCCCGAGACGTTCTCCCGCTACCGCGAGATCGAGCTCATGCACTGCCGCTGGGCTATGCTTGGAACGCTTGGATGCCTCACACCCGAGATCCTTGTCGCCAACGGTGTGCACCTCCAACCCCAAGTCTCGGTGTGGTAATACGTACGTTCAGATGCCACGCTGTTGTGTAACACCAGAACCTGAGGGACTCTTTGAGGATCTCAGGGTGGGGTTGTATACAGCGGCCCAATTCTCCTTGGGCGTGTTCGTTGTGTAGGTCAGATGTTCCTTTCAGTTGGGGTGTTACTGTCATCTCATCTCTCATCAGGTCATGGTTGTTGAGTCGAATATGTTGACTTCATTTACCAGAGACAGTACAAATAACATCAATGTATTGTGGTGAGTTCAGTTGTTGTTTGCAAGTAGGAAAGAATCGGATCATCCTTTTGCCGAGTTACGTTGGCGCCGAGAAGCTGGTCATTCATATTGATGTTGGTGTAAGATATGAGATGCAATGTGCAGGCACCCCTATCTCCGAGGGCGTGTGGTGGAAGGCTGGTGCCTCCATCTTCTCCGAGGGCGGCATTGACTACCTCGGCAACCCCAGCCTGGTGCACGCACAGTCCATCATCGCTATCGTGGGCTGCCAGGTCATCCTTATGGGTGGTGCTGAGGCTTTCCGCGTGAACGGCGGCCCAGCTGGCGACGATCTTGATGCTCTGTACCCCGGTGAGTGCCTTCCGAATAAAAACAAAAACAGTTGCTGGAACATCAATCCTTCTCTTCTTTGATGAAGGGGATCTGTATGATATGTGGTGATATTGTGGCGTAGGCTCGCTACTGTGGTGTAGCCTTGTGTTCTGCGAGGCATCCTGTGGGTCGTTAGGTTGGCACCACTGGCTTGCGGCGCGTTGCCATAGCTAGTCTGGACTGTTATTGTTCTGTTCGCGTGTCCATTCCTCTGTCTCCCAGCACAGCCTGTTTAGTTCACACCAGCGGTGTCGAGAGCTTTGGAACACGTGTTTCTTCTGAATCTTTGTTCAGTACATGTCTAATGAGGTAGTGTATCTGTTCGGACTTTTAGGTCTTCCTTGACCAGTGTCTGATCAGGCATGATCGTGATGCAGGTGGCCAGTACTTCGACCCCCTCGGCCTTGCTGATGACCCCGACACCTTTGCTGAGCTGAAGACGAAGGAGATCAAGAACGGGCGCCTTGCGCAGTTCTCCATGTTCGGTTACTTCGTGCAGGCTCTGCAGACCGGCAAGGGCCCAGTCCAGAACTGGCAGGAGCACGTCGCTGACCCCTGGAACGTGAACGGCTTCAACTACGCCACCAAGTTCTTCGGCGCCACCATCGGCAACTAAGCTGCTAGCCTTGTTGTCTTCGAAACTGGATATTGTATCATACAATTCTCATTCTATTGGTGACAGTGACATGAAGTTGTTTGTAACATACAATTCTTGGTGACATTCCAAGTGCCCGCAAGCATTGTGATTATGCCTAGCGCTGATGCATAGCGACTGTATGCATGGCAACACATACCTGTTCGCAAGGGATGCACGGGATGCAGATTGGTCGTCTGCCTGGACACACGTGCTGTCGGGCATTCCTCATGTTCAAGCACAAGATCCAAGGATTCAGCTTTGTTAGTTAGCATCAGCACTGTGCTGCACCCATGCCGACTGTTTTTTCACAATCCAATCGTTCCTTATCAGTCTACTGTCTTACAAACTTCCACATGCTTTCATTATCTCTTCATGTTCCTGTTGCTTGACACCATGCTGTCATCCCCAGTGTTAAGGGCGCGCAACACTCTTGCTGTCTCGCCATGCATCAACCTTACACACCGGCCTGTCACATGCTATCAACCTCACGTCCCGCCTCCACTTCAAATCCCTCCAAATGTACCCTTCCAGAGCACCGACAACTCCCCCTGCCACATCCCATAGAAACCATGCGTACCTCTGGAACACTACCCTTCTGAGGCCGTACACGCTCAAAGCGGTCTCTCTCAGCCACCCTGCAGCCGTCAGGGCTCCAATACATCGGAGTATCGAACTCATGGCGGACACGCAAAGTGTGCTTGATCGCACCTGTAGCCACATTCACAATCAAGACACGCTCCCTACTCGAAAACGCCAGCATGTGTCCACAAGGGCTCACGCAAATGAACGAGCACGATCCCCCCACAACTCGCAAACGTTGCCAGTTTCCAGATCCCACAGCTTCACAGCTTCTTCCCCTGCAGTTATCGTTTTTCCGTCTGGGCTCCAAGATGCGTGAGAGGAATATCCGATTATTTGCACCACCTTTTTTTTTCTGCGTACAAAACCTGTTGCAACACGCACGATTGCAACTTTTCCTGTATAACTACAAGAGTGATAGATCGAACTGCCGTCAGGGCTCCATGCGTACGTGTTGCCTGTAGCCACGTGCTCGGCGGCACCGGTAACAAGGTCCCAGACCCAGAGAGCGTCATCCATGTGAACTGTTTGATGTACTTGATGAACGCAGGCAAGCTTGTCACCCTTCGGGCTGCAGCCAAGCTTGCGAAATAGTGCATCAGATCCGAAGCGGTTCTTCCGGACACTGTGGAGCTCCACAAATTGCACAAGGTCACCTGTAGCCACCTCCCAAACACCCGCCTGCCGGAACTCTTTGCTGGAAATAGCGATCAGGCGACTGTCTGGAGACACAGCTAATGGTACCCCGTCATAGCTGTTTCTAAAATGAACCGGAAGCGAAAAAGTTCTTACTGTATGTACCGTAACTGGGTATCCTGGTGGGTACCTCCAGGTCACCGACTAGGAGGAGTTGCATGCATGCTTTTCTGCGTCATCAGCAAAGAAACGGTCGGTGGTTTCTTCGCCAGATTTGGTGTTATCTGTGGTTCCGGGTGCTCTGTAAGCTGCCTTTACAACTCGATTGACCTCCTGCAAGCAACAACATTCGTGCTGTGCTATACTGTGCTGTGTGGGTTGTGAAATGCATCAGAGAAGGTTCTGTGGAACATAGCCAGTCTACTTGATATCTGCCACTGGACATCTGAGATCAACAGCTGCAGCCAAAATGACCGGTTACCCACATGTGGTCAACCGGTCATTGTTTGTGTTGTGGCCACAACACAAACGGCTGTGCAACCAACAACACACACACCAACAGCCACAGCAGCCACAAGAAGACACATCGCCTCGAAGATGGCGAGCCTGAATCACTGACAGGCAGACCCACACGTTATTATTACTAGCCAGCCACAGTGCTCCCTTAAGGCTCCCTGCCACAGCGGTGGCTGTTCCAGCGGTGGCCTGCTGCTTCCTGCACTGAATTCGACCATTTTTGCTGCTGTATGCATGCATGCATGAGCACCTCTGCAAATGTTCGCGAGATGCAGGTGAACCTTGCTAGAAATGCACCAAGCTAGAAATGCAACAGGCAGGTACGGAAAACTCTAAGGTTGAACACGAAACATGCCAGTGTGAAGTTTGTGCATGAGTAGCAGCAAGAAGGTTCGGAGTGTGGGAACCTTCCGAAAGCTCCATGCATAGAGTTCCCAATGGATTTAAAAGAGAGGAACCTGATCGGGGACCACGCCGTACCCAGGAAGGGCTTCGGCTTCAGCACCCACGAAGGGTTTAGACAATGACAACCGACCTTGGACAATCAACCTGGGACAAACAAACACGAGCCACACAGGACAGAGCACAGACAAACACAAAGGCTGCAGACAAGGTAGCTCGATGCTACAAGCAAGAGCAGTGGCACTCAAGAGGGCAAGTTAGCAGATTCTTGGCGAATCTGCTGTATCATTGAGGAACACCTGCGAGTCATGCATCTGAGCCGCGTGTACGCGCGCACGGGAGCTCCATGCACCTTCATATCCTCCTGCATGCACTTCTCTCGTTACCAGATGGGGCACTGCATGTGATGAAACGTAGCTGATCCGCAGTGTGAAAGCGGG
>JAUMHD010006792.1:0-11175 GCA_032359135.1 Ulvella scutata
CTCGAATGGCACAACAGCACCATCACGAAAGTCTTTCCCAGAACTCTTAGCCAAACTGCGATAGTAATGACGAAACAAGAACCAGTCTACTTTCACCACTGGACATCTGAGCTCAGATGTCCAGTGGTTAAACTAGACTGGGTCTGACTGGCTATGTTTAACAGTGATCAGCTGCAGGGACGAGTAAGAGAGATGGAGATGGCACTCAATACTTTCTCTAAAATAATCCGAAGCGCCAGGCCAGGCCTCTGCAGGTACTAATGAGGATGGTGCCAGGCAAGGATCAGCAGGATCCCCCCCAGGGCCCAGTCTTGCTTCACTTACCAAGGCTAGTCCATGCAGTGGCCCATTTCAGCAGTACTTACAGGCAGCCTGTTACTTTGTGAAAACTTCTGAGGTATTCTGCGCGTGATAACTTCTGCAGTTTCCTGTGGCTGTCGTCCGAGCTGTTTTGGTATTCTCCGACTGGAAAAGTCATTCTCTGCTTGTCCTGGACCCTTGAGGGATTGTCTGATCTCTGATGTTGTCTGTGCGCTCCTATGGCGGGGAAGAAGTTCATGTGATGTCAAGTGCCTGGTTTGCACTGCAGTTGAGCTTTCAGAACTCACCTTGGACCTGCGCATCAGCTCACTGCAACTTCCACAGCAAGCTCATAGTGGCCCGCAAGTTTTTCCTGCAAGTTCCCTGGGCTTCGTTGTTGGAAAATTTTCCAGCTCACTTCAGGTCTGAAGGAATTGTACCAGCTGCGCAGCATGCACTGATCGTGCTTTGAGACATCGAGGTGACGCCACTTCCCGTGAGTGTTTAAACGTCTTCGTGAACCTCGCTGCTGCGTGAGGCGGCTGATGCAGGTTTGAGTGGTGTCCAAGGCTGCATGTGGCATGTGGTCAGGCATGCATTGTCCAGCCGGAATTCCAGCTGCGGACAGAATTCCAGCACTCCATGTGAAGACGAGTATCGCCATAAACGAGGTTGAGTCATTCTTCCTAAGCCAGGTCAGCGACAAGGCAACTGCGTGCTTGTGTAGACTCGGTTCTCACCATCTGCTGCGTCGTATAACGAGCCACCGCAGTGTCGTGCTCGCTTTGTCTCACACAAGAAGCCCCGTGCAGCTTCAAGCTTTTGACAGCAAGGTCTATTGTTGGGTCAGCTGGAGTGTTTATAGTTTCAGTGAGCAGCTCCAATGGGTGCAGCGGAGTCCACACCAGCAGCCCAGCCTACAGCAGTACCAGAGGGAGCAGATCGTAAAACTATGAAGATTCATCATAAGGTAGAGGTATGTGTAATCTCTTCGCTGAAGTAAGCACTGTATTCGGTTGCGCTTGCTCACACAGTGCATGTGAACAGCCCACAAGAGAGCACAGCTCCGTGTAGCGACTGGCAAATCGATCGCTGCATCTTTGTAACTTTATACATTTCAAGATGTGCTCGTGAACGGATGATAGTACCTTTGTGCGCGACTCCTCCTTGCACGTTCTCATGGAGAGAAGGTTCAGTAGCCACAACTCCTCCCTCACATGAGCAGATGGTTACATGTGTAGGTGATAGCGGAGCTGGATGTAGACTTCGTAATTGCAGTTGCGGAGAAGGCAGGCACGGCGATCATGGATATCTATGAATCGGACAACTGGGACGTGGACCACAAAGCAGACGACAGTCCCCTCACAAGGGCTGATAAAGAAGCAAACAAGATTATCTGTGACGCCCTGCAAGAGTGGACACCACACATCCCGATCATCTCTGAAGAGAACAAGCTTGTGCCATACAACATTCGCAAGGTACTTCCTCGCTTGGGCATGATAACCATTTGCAAGGTTTTTGAACGAAGCGTTGTGTAGTTTGCTCTATGGCGGTCCGATTGATTGTGTCCCTACACCTATCCTGAGGCTCACAGTCAGGGCTTACTGATTCATCACGCCCTGCAGAAGTATCAGTACTGCTGGGTTGTGGATCCTTTGGACGGTACAAAAGAGTTCATCAAGCGGGTTCCCCATTTCACTGTAAACATTGCTCTCATCAAGGAGCAGGCACCTGTGATGGGTGTGGTCTACACACCAGCTGCTGCAACCACTCACTTTGCAGTGAAAGGCCAAGGAGCCTTCGTAAGGTTTGTTCTCCCTGATCGTTCTGTGTGTCTTACCGGTTGTTAATAGAGTTGATACGGGTCAGGAATACTCCACTCACTCCACTGCTCCAGAGAAGTGCTCATGTGTTGCTTGGTGCCCAAGCACAGCACAAACACTGAAACAGCAATAACGTGGCGTGTTCCGAGTCGTGAGTGTGTATAGGTCCAAGGGAGCAGACGATCAGAAGGTGAGCTGTGCAGCATACGATCCCAGTGCAGATGGGATCACAGTGGTGGGCAGTGCAAGCCACATGACTCCTCTCACGAAAGAGTTCAATGCACAGTTCAACAACCCCAACTTGACGCAGATTGGATCCTCTCTCAAGTTCCTGCTGGTGACTCTCCCCCTCTGCAAACTGTTGTGTGCCTGATCCACCAGAACTCTGCCTTCACCACATAGAAACAAGATAAAACCATCAAGGATCACGCTAGAACTGCACAGTTCAACACGAAACTTGTAGCTTACGCCTATGCACTCTTTGTATTTTGTGCTTGACTTTCTCTCCACTGTCGAAGTCAGTTTCGAACTCGTAATCGTTTTGAATCACAGCCCACCTGTGATCTTGTTGTGGCATGCGATGATCTGGCATGCGATGATTTGCTGGTACATGAGCCATGATATGGAGTTAAGCCTGTAACTGTACACACCTGTGATCTTGTTGTGATCCTGTTGTATCAGAGATCATGTTACCTCTACACTGCACAGCATGATGCTGCACATGTGACTGCCAACTAATCACAATCCAAAGAACAGTCCAATACAGCAGGACCAAGCTGCATGTGCCATCCACTGCACTGTTTTCTACAAAAAAAACACCATATTCCTCACTTCACCATGGAACCTCTCACTAAGCAGCTCTGTTGTCTACACACTGGTGCACCAGACCCGTGCTTGTGATGCGTTCAACAACACCAATCACTCACTACTGCTGTTGGTTCCATGTTCTCTGCACGTATGTCTGATTATGCATGCTCACTGCATTGCTCTGCAGCAGTGCCGTGCGCAGACACTGAGCCCACTACATCCGGTTATGTCACTGCACCCGGGTGAATAGTCACCATGCGTGTTGTGCAGCACCCACATGTCTCATGAAACACGCAATAGTATGCATGCTGGAGTGCGGAGCACAGCATGTCTACCTACTAGCACATAAAACCATATGACCAGAAATGTATTTTACCAATATTGTACATATATTGTGTCGGTGTGAGCATCTGTGATGGTGGCTTGCAAGCAGTGATCACCAGTATCGTCTAGTTAGATAGAACAATCCTAAATACTTGGGACTATTTATTAGGTGTCCGCACTGATAATTTTGCGATACTGGTGATCACTGGTTTGTCAGAGGTGAAATTCTTGGATTTACGGAAGACGAAAACATCTGCAAAAGCATTTGCCAAGGATGTTTTCATTGATCAAGAACGACAGTTGGGGACTCGAAGACGTTTAGATACCGTCGTAGTCTCAACCATAAACGATGCCGACTTGGGACTGGCGGATGTTTTTTTAATGACTCCGCCAGCACCTCATGAGAAATCCAGTGTTGCAAGCTTGGCTTTAATCCGAGCGTATCATCAACCAAGGTGCTGTGAATACGCGCAGCGGGGGAAATCATGAACTGTTACATACCCCCCCCCCCCCCCCGCACCGATTGATCTCTGTACAGTATTTTGCAATTGAAAGTAATCGTCGTTCCCCATTCCTGACCTATGTCCCTCCCCCGCACGCAGGTGGCGGAGGGCCTCGCACACTGCTACCCCCGCCTCGCCCCCACCTGTGAGTGGGACACAGCCGCAGCGCACGTCATCGTAGAGGAGGCGGGTGGCTCCATCGTACAGGCCGGCCTGTGCGACAACAAAGGAAACGCCCTCGAAGACTGGAAGACTGTCGTTCCTCAAAACAAGCCTGTGCTCTACAACAAAGAAGATGTCCTGAACCCTTTCTTCGTTGCGTATGGGAAAACTGATGGCGCTCCTGCGGCGCCTGTAGCCAGGTAGCGGCTGATGAGGCGGTGATCGATATCTAGATATCTCACAAGCATATGCATGCCATGCATGCATATGCGCGATTGGTGCAGCTTCATGGAGGCATCTGGTCCCCTTCCCATCTCCCTGTTAGGCTCCATCTCTGTTTGATGTGAGACAAAGTCCGTGTGTGTCTCAAATACCTGTGGTTTGTAGCTCTCATCAACATGTAACCGAGCTCGACGGAGGGGTATCTGTTGCTGGCGGTTTGCTTCTGGAGGGTGCTGCTATTCTATGGTATGCTTGCGTGACGGTCTGGCACGCTAGATATCGCTGCGTCGAGGGTGCATGTGCCAACGATTACCTTTCAGCGTGTGCAGCTTAGCTTGCAGTGTGCGCATGAAGATGACAGTACATTGGTGTTGCATGGACATGTCCAGCGACACAGAGCATTGTGCTCACTGGGTTGTAATGAAATTGGTTGTGCCAGGACCGCAGGTAGCAGTTGACAGTGGCCTTGCCTCTACAGTGGCTGATGCGCCTAATCACTCTTATACACTCCTTGCAAAATTTACATGTGCTCGTGTGCATGCAACTGTTGATGCTAACCGTCATGTATGCACCACACTCAGTAACGAAGTGTTGCATATACCCATCGCTTGAGTGCTACCCCACTGTCGATGTAATTTCACCCAGCGTTCACCACAACAACCAACACAACCCCTGCTCCATTCCCTGACAGGACATCTACTGCACATCTCCAGTGACGAACGAACCACTCGTTATGGCCATGCATGGAAAAGTACGAACAAGCGGCCTCGACTCTCCGAACAGTACAAACACAAAAGGCGCCCATGCATGCCCATTGGTTCGACAGCTGCGGTTGCTGCTGCTTTCAGTTTGCTGAACGAGAACTGCTGCGAGCTGCACCCCCGGAAAAAATATTTTGGCGCCTGTTGGCGCACCGAACCATGCCATGCATCAATGAATCGTGGCACTGCTCCTTGCCAACACTGTGTGAGCCACAAGCTACATCGATCATGATCGTCATGCATCATTGATGCGTCATGCAGCGGCTACTGTGGCGGCTGGTGGCTATAGGGGTGGCTGGGAGGCAGCTGGGGAGGCTGCTGCGCAGCGAGCATCGCCTGCTGCATCACCTGCGGGTCCATCTGCAGCAGCTGCGCCTGCAGCTGCGATGGGGCTGACTGCAGCGGCTTGCAGCTGCGATGGGGCACTGTGCAGCTGCAACGGGGCTGCCTGCAGCGACAGTGGCAACGGCAGGGGCAGCGGCCCGCTCTGCAAGGGCGGTGCCGCCTGCGGCGCGCCTGCGGCAGCCCCCACCCCAGTCCCAGCTACTACTGGCGCGAGGGGCGCTGCGGACGCAGGGGCCGTCACACCCCCGCTGTGCTGCGGCATGCTGTGTGCGGCGTGCGGCGCTTGTGGGCCCCCGAGAGGACCCCAGAACGCCGCCGCGTTGGCGTCCAACGCAGCCCCCCCCAGACCCTGGCCCAGTCCCTGGAGCAGTCCCTGGGCCTGTGCGGATGAGCTCGCCCCGGGATGGCCAGAGGGGCCCCAAACGGCCTGATCACGGGCCTGCGCACCCGCTTGCGGCTGCTGCTGCTGCTGGCCCTCATGCATGTGACGTGCCAGCGGCGCAATCCCCGGCGCTTGAATCAGGGGCGGACGCTGCGGCAGCTCTGCTGCGGCATGCTGGGGGTGCGCTGGGGCATGAGCTCCAGCAGGTGACAGCACGCTGCTCTGTGTGGCTGCGTTTGTCGCGGGTTCGGCAGAGTGGCTGGGGGGGGCAACTATGGGGGGCACGCGCGCCGCACTGGGCGGCCCCTGAATCACCGGCGGCTGGCCACCATACTGCAGTGGTGGCGCCTGTGGGTGTGCAGGCAGCACGTTTACACCTTGTTGTGTGTGCCCGCCTATCTCAGGAATTAGCTGTGGTTCTGGAAGGTGTAGGGTTGTTGGGGGGGGCATGACTGCAGTGGCCGTGGGCGGTGCATCCTGCGGAAACCTACTGAGACCTGCGCCGACATGCATGCTAAGAAGATTCTGTTCTACAGCCCCGGCATGGCGTGCATGTGATGCATGCATAGCAACAGCACTCCCTGCTGGTTGCTGCGCAGCACTGGGCTGCTGCTGTGTACATGCATGCTGAGCATGCATGTACGGAGGCTTCAGGGGCACTGCTGAGGCCGCTGCAGCCACCACCCCGTCCGGAGACTGCATGCCATGAGCCTCGACTACCCCACGGTGTGTACCATCAGGGAACATTCCATCAGGGTACATTCCAGCGGCACTCTGAGTCGCGTTCTGCGCGGCAGCGCCCGGCATGCATGCGTCGGAGTGTCTACTGGTGCTACGGCTGGCGCCCGCCGTTCCATGGCGACCTCCGCAGCCCGTGTGTGCCTCCGGAGCGGCGGTGTGGCTGGGGGTGCTATCTAGGATGCGTTGATGTTGCAGTTGCTGTTGTTGCTGTTGAAGATCTTGCGCATCACGTCCACCTGAGTTGGCTGCTGCACCGAGGCTGCTGCTGTGCAGGCTGACCGAAGGCGACGCCGACGCCAAAGCGAGAGGGGGCTGGTGCGTCTGCTGGGCTGGGGCTGAGGGCCACCTCTGGCCACTAATCTGGCCGCTAGTACTGGGGTGTGCTGGCTGCACGGGATGAGGGGGTAGGTGGCTAGAGGCGCCAGCATCAGACGGTACGCATGCAGATGCATGCGTGTCATGCATGCCGCTGATCATCTGCAGAACATTTTCGAAGTTTGCGGCGGTGGAGGATCGAAGGACTTGTCTTACTAAGGACTGCGTCTGTGGGGCGCCAGGCGCCGCGCTCTGTTCGAGGGTGGCGGTGACGGCCGCCTGCAGCGCAGCGCGCACGCCTGGCGGCGTGGCGCCGAACCTCCTAGGGTACAGAGAGTCTGCCACCGAGCTGGCGAGGGCGGCTGCGGTGCGAGTGGACGCAAGCTTGGCAGCGGTTCTGGCGGTGATGGATGCCCGGAACGCTGCAAGTCGCCCTGAGTCTGCGTCCGAGGCTGCGGCGAGCAGGACCGCTGCGCGCCCCTGCACCGTGCCCGCCGCCTGCACTGCCGCGCCGGGCAGAAGGCCTCCTGCCACCTGGTCCCACCACCCCGCCTTCATCACCGACGCATCCCCCGCACGCAGCGCCGCGAGCGCCGCACTGCACAGCGCACGGTCCTCTCCTGCCGTGAACGCCAGCGCCGCAGGCGCCGCCTGCGGCGGCTTCGCCGGCGCTGCCGCGCCAGCGGCAGCGGTGTCTGCCGGAGGGGGGTGCAGCTGCGCGGCAGCGGCGGCTGACTCCTGCTGCACGCGCGCGGTCTCAGCGGCGGCGGCCTGCGTCTGCGCCCAGGCGGCGGAGCGTGCGGCATCGGCGGCCTGCCACGCCTCAAACGCCGCCTTCTTCTGCTCCTCTTCTTCCAGAAACCTCCAGAACATTCTGCGCGCGCCGTCAGGGTACCAGTCAGCGCAGATGTTCTCCTCAGCGTTGTCATCGTCCGCTTCTGCAGGCGGCGCCGCGCCCGCAGTGGCTAGCAGTGCCATGGGGTCCTCGCCTGCCTCACCAGCGCCCGAGCCGGGCCGCTCGTCCCCCTGAGCCTGCTGCATGACCGCGTCCGCCATGGCCTCATAGTCAATAGGCCCCATATCCGCCTCCCAGATCTGCATGCATGTACCACAGGGGTAAATATTCATAAATCCAGGCTTCAGGATCAAATGCCGCCACCTTGTTGACACTCAACGCCCCTGGGCAGTTCAGTCTCTGGGAGCGACTGGGTGGAACAAAGGCAGGTGTCCACATCAACCAAGGACCGGACAAAACGAGCAGTGTGTTATTCAAGGCAGGTGGCTTGCCCTCACATGAATCGGCCACTTCAGAGATGAGATTACATCGACAGGACTGCAGAACTAAAAATGGTGTGATTGAGCAGTAGGAATACATGTAGTGCAGAGCTATACATGACCAGGCTGCAAGCAGGAGAAGTGCATCAGGCAGAGGTACCAACACAAAGGAAACCTAGAGAGCACCACTAGGAGCTAGCAACACTGCATGGTATGAATCGGCCGCTTCAGAGCAATGTTCGGAGTAACGAGGTTCGAAGTAACGAGGTTCGGAGTACCGAGGTTCTGGGGTAACAAGAACTGTTACTGTAGAACATGAAACAGCATGATGTATACGCGTGGCAGGAAATTCACGCACCCGCACGGCGTACTTCTCTATGGGTTTCAGCATCGAGTGCGCGTCCGAGGCGGTGGCTTTCAGCACCGCCATCCCCTCCGCCCCCCCCTCGCCCACCTCGCCTCCCTCATCAAAGTCCGCAGCGTTCTCTTCCGCGAGTTCCTTCTCGGCAGCCGAGGCCGCCAGCGCATCCGCATCGTCCTCTGCGTTCGCCATCGCCCGCTTAACCTCCTCGTCCGACAACGCCGACGCGTTGGCTTGTTGGTCACCATCAGCACCATCCCCATCACCATCACCGCCGATAGCTGCTCCAGCTGCACCGGAACCTTCCGGGGCTCCCTGTTTCAGAACCTTCTCCTCGCCTTCCTCAGCCAGCCCGATTAGGTCGGCGCCCAGCATATCGCGGATGTCTGCGGCGTCCATTCCGGCTCTGGTGCCGCCTGTGGCCACGCCTCCGGCGGCGGCGGTGGCCGCTGCCGCAGCCTCCTCGGGAGCGCCTGCGGCGCCCCCTGCGGGGGCGGCACCGGAGTAGCCGCCGGACTGGATGGCTAGGTGGTCGAGGTGCCGCTTTTGGTTGCTCTTGCGAAGAATGTTCTCTTCGATTGTGTGATGCGATATCAGGCGGTAAATGTGCACTTCCCTGGTCTGACCGATCCTGTGGCAGCGGTCCTGCAAGCATGCATGCATGATCATGCCCATGATCACATGATCACAAGAAACAGAGAAAAAAAGCTAATCGGGAACCGCGCCATACCCAAGAAGGGCTTCGGCCTCAGCACCCTCAAAGGGGCGGGACAATGACATGCACCCCCGGGCCACACAGGACCAGGAATGCAGAAACGTAACATCAGGTACAGTAGAGCCAAGAGAACTTGTACCATGTGATTTGCTGGTACATGAGCCATTCTATGGAGTTCTAAGTACCTGTAACTTGTAAAAACCTGTAACTTTGCACCCTTGTACCACGTGGTCTCAGACATGGTCTCCGGCTGAGCCCATTACAAACTGTTGGCACAAAACAGCACGAACACAAGTAAATAATACGACACGTTTAAGCCTCGGACTCGGGTTAACTCGACTGAATTTGTGGTGCACATAGAGGACGAGTTAACGTGTACATGCGTGTGTGTACGGCAGCAGCATTCATGCATTGACTGGTGCATAGGGGCCCCTAGGCCTAGGGGTACGAGTGAACGTGTGCACATGCATGTGTCAACTGTAGCATCGCAAGCTACTGAAGCAGCATTCATGCATTGATTGGTGAGCAGTGAAGTACCTGAGCCTGCTGATCCATGGCTGGATTCCAGTCAGAGTCATAGAAAATGACACAGTTTGCTCCAGTGAGGTTGATGCCTACTCCACCAGACCGAGTGCTGAGGATAAACACAAAGTATTTGGGGTTGCTGTTGAAGCGTGTCATCAGCTCTTGGCGCTTGGCAGGCTTTGTAGAGCCATCAAGCCGCATGTACACGTATGCATGCAGGTTGAGGAAGGCCTCGAGGACGTCGAGCATCTTGGACATCTGTGTGAAGATCAAACATCTGCTGCCTTCTGCCTTGAGACGCTGGAGCAGAACCGCTAGCTGTTGTAGTTTGCCTGCGTGAGTTCCCTCGGAGCTGTCAGTATGAAAATTTGAATTCGAAAGTTCGATCGGACGAGGGTTGAATGCATGAGTAATCTAAGAATGGGGAAAAGAGATTGCACCGATAGGACCAGAAAATAGGGCACACAGAAATACCAGCACGAGCAATGTGCAGATACGACTTGCATTGCTCGAAATTCTGCTGTACTTCACAACCAACTAAAGTGTGTAAAGTTACAGGCTTAACTCCATTGCATGGCTCATGTACCAGCAAATCATCGCATGCCAACTTAGCTCAACCTCGCACTAATGACACAGGACATGCCACTACCGAAGCAACGACAGGGTACACAACCAACTAAACAGCTGCAGATCTCTTGCACAAACATGCATGGTATGGCATTCTGAATATAATGCATGCATGTAAGTAACCATGCAGAACATTATAAACACCATGGAAAGCACCATCGTAAACATGCATGGCATACACATGCATGCCGGAAAAAAACCATGATACTCTTATGTCATCGGCATCTGGGTACTGTGTGAGTCACTGTTTAAAGTGACTCAGAGTGTCTACAGAGACTAAAGTGTGACAAAGTAATTTTATTAATTAAGTGTGCCTTCAGCGACACAAAGTGGCTTGGAGCCCCATTCGAGTGAAGTAGTGGATGTTTTGTGTTAGTTGATTTTGGCTATTTGAGTTCATGCTTATTTACTACCTTTCCGGTTTGTAAAAACACGGCTTGGAGCGCGCACCACAGTCAAACTGGATGAGCCGCCTGTCTGGGAAATAGAGATGGTGGCGAATTATGGCAGCTCTGAAGGGAGCGCTCTTGTCCCTGGCCTCCTGAAGCACCCCTGCAGTCCTGATTGCCGCATCTCGCACAATGCATGCAGTCGGCAGGGAAAGCTCCGCGGGGGGTGCGCGCGCGCGCGGGATCACGCATGTGAACAGCTTGACCAACTCTTCTGTCGCCTCGAATCGCTGTACTGGAGTCATGACCACTGCACGCAGCATGTCTGGCACGGCACCCGCCGCAGCGTGGCTAGAGGGGTGCAGGTGTATGTCGCGCCCAAGAATGGAGACATGCGCGGTGCCGCGGAGGTCGCTGCCGTACATCGGCATGCTGTGCGCGCACCGCAGCGCGCTGGTCCGCGAGTTGCGCAGCGCAGTGGCTGCGGCGGATTGTGCGCGCTTCTCGACGTCAGCAGCGAGCGCGCGCTGCAGCGCGAGCGACGCCGCCGGCGACACCCCCACCGTGCTCGCGGCGGCGGCGGCGGCCGCCGCCTCGG
>JAUMHD010006803.1:0-11174 GCA_032359135.1 Ulvella scutata
CTGTAAACATGCTAGGCATACCAAGTCAACATCCTGAATAGTGTGAATGTATACAATGCACAGTCGAAGGCGTGACTATCCACAGGATGTGAGGCAGAGGGCAGTTGGAGTGTGAGGGGGGACTTCGAAGTGTGTGGGCAGTGCGGGAATTGTTCGAGATATATCATGAGTGGGGGCTTGTGCGGAGTCAGTGGGCGTGCGGTCCGCAACTTGGGGAACAGGACGGTCAAGGCGTCCAGCCGGTGCTCTGTTGTCCCTATCAAATTTACAACAGTCGCCTCATCATCCGCTGCACGCCGTTGCTGGTGTTTGCAGAATCTGAGAGGCCTAATCCATGTGAACGCTTCATCATGAGGCTATGTACGTGCATGCCGGACAGAACTATAGAACGACTTGTACGGCCGGGAGTTTGGACATGGATACTGTGTTGTTCATTAATGATGACACCCCAGGAGCAAAAGCATTTGAGTGCTCTGTGATGATGTGTGAATGCTCTGCACCCTCCCCCACGGCTCTCTCAGATCCCGCTTTCACCTTGGACCTGCATGTTGCATACCAAGAGGATATCTAAGTGACATGTACAGCTGATCAATACATGCATCAAATCCGGTGTGTTCGGCATCCGAACTGTCATTCAGAGGGGAGATGCGGTGTTACGGAATAAAAATGAAGAGGGAGGCAGATCCAACTTGCGTTCTTGACATCAGGGAAGAAGTTGTGGGGCATATGACTGAACGTTTCAGGTAGTTCTTAACTTCACACATCACAGGTGGACTGTTATCGCAGATATTCTTGAAATTTAACTCACCTCGTGACATTGTGGATGCGACAGTGCCGAAGTTGCTGTGTACCGACTCTGATGGAGGCGTCATCTGCCTTGCGGATGAGGTTTATGTATGGCAGAGCAATGTAATCCACGATGTATGCTGCGCCTTCAAGTACTATCTCGTCATCTACGTCAAACGGGTGGCTGAAGAGTAGAAACGCCGCATTGTCGAACAGCTGCAGCACACAAGCGGTTGTGTCGCCATATGCATGCTGAAGGTAGAAATTTGATAAAGCAAAGTTTGGGAGACTGGATTCACTCTGGTGCCTCGATGGAATCAGGCCATTCCCAGGGTACTTTCCGCGCATGAATGCATCGAGGCAAACTATTTCGCACATATAATTGTTATAACGAACGGGAGGTACCTGATGATAAAAAAACGCTGGATTCAAACGTCCGTGCCGTATGCTGGTACCCATAAATTGTCCAAGGATCGAAGAAACCGAGACGGGATTCCATTACGGGATTCCATGACAGGATTCCATTACGGGACATGTTGTAGGTATCGTTGGTTAGGTTCCAGATCGCAGTTCGTCACATTTAGAGCGGGGGTGGGGGGGGGGGGGGTGGGGGAGCTCACCTCACCCAGTGTATTTCCGAAAACGAAGGTTACCGACACGAGAACCGCGGAAAGTGCAAGAACTATCTCTTTGACCTCATCGGGTGACCAGAAAGCGGGTGCAATGAAAGCCACCAAGAGCGAAAATATCCATCCCATGGCTGTTCCAACCTGCACATCCCAAGTGTTCATAATCTGTGACAGGTAGAATGGCATGTGGGAGCGAAACTTAGTTCGGGCATTTGGAAGAGCAGTAATACCTTTGCGCACGTGCGACAGACACTAGTGGTCTCATTTATGTTGAGTGATCTGTTATGGGTGATGCGTCGTGCAAGTGACATGCGATTGACAGCCTACAATTAATTCGCCATCACTTGCAGCAACACACGACAGACTGGAACTAGGTTCATACATGTGAAGTCATGTATACAACCAGCAATTGACGCAGGTGCATACCAGTAAATCAACAGGCTGTCACTGGTATTGTGTCCACAACACGTGTGCTGGGCAGAACAACAACATGATTATTCTTTTTTGAATAACAACATGGTCATTCTTTTTTGAACAACAACATGATCATTCTTTTGTTTCTAAGCCTCCAACATCGTCATTCGTCGCAAGGTTGATGTGCCCATTGTCAAGCTTGGCACTCGACCACCTAAAACCTTGGCATTAAGATCTGCGTGAGAAACTTGAAAGGGCAGGCAGAAGCGATACACCTACCTGCCGCACCACCGTTTTGCTCTCCTGTTGAGTCAGGCTCAGCGCCTTCCTGCGGTCATATACCCGCTCTACTGCTGCCATGACCCCTGATAAAGTGATGGCGTGAACAGGGGACCTGATATGTGTGCCGGCAGCGGCCGCGTGCGCCTCGGCCTCGTAATTTTCATCTTTGTGGGGGCTGGAGTTGACCGGCTTGTGGCTGGGCCGTACTCGTCCAGCGCTGCCTTCTGAGGTCGTGGGCAATATGACAATATCGCCACCTTTGTTCCAGACTCCTACATTCAGGGTCAAACCCATTCACATGAAACTTTTTCTTTCGCCAAAGTCGCTTCATCGAGCGTGCGCTCAATTGATGCACGCGTGCATCAATTGATCACATTTACAGTGATTCCAGCAAGTTATACGGTGACGGGGTCGGGATTGAATTGCTGCCACAATGTGTGTGATATAAATGAACTGCCATGCGCATATGCGGCACAAGTTTTTGAGCTTCTAGGATGCCTGAAGGGGAAATGTGCGGTTCCCGTGTATATGGTACATGGATTCGATACTACACGCAGATATGCAATTTGCCGACAACGCTTGCATTCTCGTCACTTTAGATGTCTGCAGTGCGTAATGTCGGCAGGACGAATAGCGCAGCTTCCCCACCTGTAAGCATATCCCAGGCACTGTCCACCTGCTCAGCACCAACCAGAACTTTCAGTGCAGACGAGTTTCTTCGGAGATAGCACACACCTCCTGCAGGGCAAGACGGTCTTTACAAAAATTTTTTTAATTCGAGGACCCGTTGCGCTCAGTTGTTCAGCTTCAGAGTATGGAAGTTGCCCATTGCAAATGCTTGGCCCCCAGGCACCAAGGGACTCCTGGGCAGATTTTAAAACCTTCACGAAGCACGACCTATTCGGTACTGGAGCTGTGGCGCAGCGCATGAGGTTCAGGGCATTATTCGCTTTCACGGTATATCTATATCTGAGATAAATGCACTCGATGGAAGCCATATGAACACATTCCCTTTCAAATGGTATGGCAAATGATGGAATGCTTTGCTTCTTAGACACTCCTCAAAAGATTGCCTGCATCTAGCTGTACCAAGAAAAATCAAGTCTCCAGAAGTTTGAATCGGTACCTGGGTGTGGAGAGAATGGCTCTTGTTGAGCATGTGCCAAGGTAGATGAGTTGGACACAGCTTGAGGGCCGTCTTGAGGAGACGAAGTCCGCGAGTCTTGGTTCGATGGGCTTGGACGTCTTGGATTCGTGGGGATTATTTCGGCGTGGCTGGGGAACTTCTCAAAGCTGCTCTTCAGAAACCAATAAATATAGAACCCAACTTGCCTCGCTTGAATGCGGTTCTGCAGCTTTTCGTTCTGCGCGGGTATTGAGGATGTTACACATTCTGCAATCACCTGTTGCTTTGCTCAATTTCACATACATGATTCTTGTAGCAATCATGTGTGACGTTTTTAAAACCATCTCGTGAATGGACTTCATGCATGCACTGGCATGTTTTCATATGGACAAGTCAGGACATTACATGATTAAGCTGGTCGCACGTTCGGTCTTTACATGAAATGATCCTCGACGTGAACTAGAAAGGTGTTTCCGTACGAAACGGACGTTAATGAATTCGCATTTTCGGCGTTTTGACCAGGTCATGCCGTTGTCAGAGTTTTGACATTATAGTTAAATATAGATGTCCACAACGTTTTCTTCTCACTGTTACGCTGGATTCTTCCAAAAGTCACTACGTGTTAGTTGGGAGACACAGCTACCATATACTTCTTATACACGCATTGCCAGCCCTTCATCTGTTGCTCGACACCGAACAGGTGCGCCACGCTGCTTGATACTTGTGCAGCACAGTGCATTTGCCAAACATCTACGGGGAACATGAACAAGCAGTGATGTTCTGCCAGTCAGACAGAACATACCTGCAGCCCTCGCAGGAACGGATTGGTGCGCAAATGATTTGCCAGCAGCTCTCCGAGCACTTTTTGCGAATCTTCCGAGGACATCACCATTGTATTACCTCCACACATGTACACCTTCTTTGATGATGATACGCAGCCGCACAGCTTCAGTATTTGACCCCACAGGGAGCCATTCAAGCTGTCGTTCAGATACTTCAGAGCATGCCTAGCCTCCTCTACTATCGCTTCTTTTCGAACTCGATTCTTCAACGCATGGAGCAGCATGCTGTCGGGCTCTTCATGGAGTGTGTGTCCACCCACAAAACTAGGTGTCGAGGGAGCAGAGGGGTTTGTACTCCTGGTTATAGGCTGTTGCGGTCGAGAGGGTGCGAAGATCCTGTCACGTTCATTGCTCAGACTGTCTTCGGGCTGCACGGTGGCAATCGTTGCGTCTCCAGATGACGTCTGCTTCCCACAGAGGACGTATTGCCGCAGACGAGCCTGGACTCGAGTCTGGAGCTCAGCAATATCTACCCTGCGAACAAATGAAGAACAGTTCATTCTCATTGTACAAAGAACCGATCTGTACAGGTGTGAAGTTGTCGTTCATTTGTGCAAGTTGCTCTAGGGTGCTGATGGTGCATATGCAGTATCTTTCCGGTGTAGCCCAATAAAGTTATGAAAACATTCGCCTGCCTCTCCATCAGGGGTGAGTGTGTGTTAAAAAGTGGAAACCGTAAGGTGACGATAGGTCTCGAATCAGCGATCACTCGGCCCGAAGGAACATATACTGTGTGTATGTGTTTCACATTGTTCACACAGGGGTGACAGCATACCGAGTGTACCGTTGCTCGGCAATATGGTGTTGTTGCATGTTGCTAAGGCATTCATCGGTAGATTGCTGCGCAGCCTGCTGTACCTTGCCAGAGATTTCCTGGTCCAGGAACTTGGTGATAAGCTTCTCCAGAATGCTCTCGTACACGATCGCCCGCTGCATGTGGTACTGAAGTCTGCGTCGGTTCAGATGCATGCTTGGTATGTAAAAACTGAAAAATTAAGAGGGGCCGTACCGTAAGCTGGTCAAAGCGGCTTTTACGATGGAATTGTCTGGACAATGCCTGAACAATTGACTCTCGCATCAGAAGCAAGGCAGACAGGATGACCAGTATAGTGAGAACCCTCCACATATGCCTGTGCACGTCCGTAAACTTTACACTCCAGACCTGTATGCGTCAAAGTAGGCATATGCATAAATCGAACGGATTTATTGTGCGATACGATGAGATGTCGGATGACCTTGAGCCCCATGAGTCGTAAGACAACATGGTCACTTGGAAGTAGAGCAGTCACTGTTACGTGTTGTGTACTCAAAAATAAGTTTCTGGACCTGTATGTGCGTCAGTTGTGTTTGACGTCAGTCACATGTAAGCGCACTCGTTTGTAGTTCACACTCCTGTTGAGTACAGGCTGACTGTACCCAGCAAGAGCGTAACAGTACAATCTTGAAGTACTGCAGCATACGTTTTCAATGTTTTGACTGAAACCATGTGTGTGCATACCAGCCCAAAGCATCGGGAACGTTGCTGCAGAATTTGATGTTTCAATTCGAAGTTCACTTTAGAAATGGTTGTTCAACAAAGTTCTGATAAAGCTCATTCTGAACTGAGGTCCATCGCACCCTCCGAAAGCAAGACGCTGCAGCAAAAGGAAGTGGTCGGCCAATATTCAGTGCGTATTGGGACTTCCCATATGCATGGGTTTAAAATTTAGCAACTTGTTTGCCATGGCTAGATAAATGGCACCACAACCTAATCTTGAATGTATTGATTGTACTAGTGAGTCAGCACAAGGCCTTCGACACAATGATTGAAGCACCTGCGACTGCAGCTCCTTATTCCAGACCCCAGCATTCTTCGTCCATCTGAGTGGTTCGTCCATGACCCACCACCACAATCCCAACCAGCACACCTGTCGCAAAAACTGTGCCAACTCGTCATGGAGAGCGTAGAGGTCCGTCTGCAAAGCAGTCATATATACGAGTCCTGGCGTAAGGTTACATCACTGTGAGCATCATCTTGCCCCTATATATGTACTTAGGTCATAACACGACTAGGGTTGCAAATTACAAATTGTAGTACAATTACAAGAAATTACTATTTGGGTTCATGCCTATTTACTACCTTTCAGGTTTGTAAAAAAAAGTACAATTACAAGAAATTACAGCAAATTATAGCGCTGTATTTACGAGCTAATTCGAAAATGGGATATGATTTTTGTTTTTTTTTTATCATATTGCAATTCGGTTGCGAAATCGCTTATGATTGCCTTGCTCCGCTGTTCAACATGCTGCCGTATGCATCTGAGCCCCAGATACGCTGTGAACAACTATTTTACTAATTTAACGAGTAGGCGGGAGTGCTATCCCTGCAAGCGCACCGCAAAGAGAGGGATTCAGGAAAGGGCCTGGTCTGAGAATCTGTGAGAAACTGAGGGGAATCCAACATGACCATCAGTGCAGAGAACGGTGGGGGGAGCACTCCAAACGAGCCCCGGTCGTAAGAATACCGTTAAGCGTTGTGTTAGACTTGTCCAGCACCTCATTAGGCCTTGTACGAGACCGATCGGTACCGCAGACACATGGAGTGGCATGGGTGGTTGGATGAGGTGCAGCAGCAACCAGAAATCCAGGTGCGGAACTGAATGGCTGTTCTGAGCTTGATCTTGGTGATATGAACTGAATGCAAAAAACGGCGGGTCTAAACTCCAACTGTGTGAAATTTGGTGAACATGTGCGTGTTCTCCGTTGATGTGCTGGAGCTGCGGGCCTAATTTCTGTCAGAACAAGGCCTGTTTCAGCAGCAGCCATATGAGCCACACGTGGCCCCTTAGTAACCAGCTTCGTCCAGGTGCTGGAAACATCCGTGGGTAGTATTAGATACCATTATAGTTGATTTTTGGGACTCCTGCAGGATAATATGTTGAAAACATGAACAAGGCCATAATACGGAGTTTCGGCACCGAATTTCATTCCGAGCCAGACTTACGCTGCAAGTGTCATCAGCTTGCCCACAGGCCAGCCTGTTCATTTGGTTACATGGCCATCGCAACGGCCAGTCAGCTGTCGACATTCTGTTCTCTGATGTGTTGTTGCAGGAAGGAAAGGTAAGATGCCTTAACTAATAGCCTTTCCTAGAACTTGGAAGGGTTTCAATATGACCCGGATGTTAAATTCGATCCAGTCTCACTGTGTACACCCAACCATGGATTTGTTATATGCACAAATTTTCATCCGAGTTTCTTGAATGCCATGCATTCTGATCCTGGGGCAACTCACATTCAGCATGCAGCTTGCAACATGCAACATGCAACGACAAGTTCCACTGCACACCTACTTCGACCATACGAGCCCAATGAATAAAGACCATTGGATTGTTGCAGATGGTCACTCTTTCCATATGTGTGTGTACAAACGTGCAAGTCCCAACATAGTGACTGCTTGTACAGGTTGTCGTAAGGTTGTAGTGAAAAAAGGCTCCAAGTTGGTGCACCAGCTGCTTTGCATCACAGATATTGTGAACATGTGGTTGTTCGGTGCCACAGAGGCACACATATGCGGTCATCGGTACCGCATAGGCCTGTTACAACTACAAGTACGTGTAATAAGGCGTTAATTTTGAAAGTTGAATCGTCAATGATAGATAATAAAAGTTGTCAATCCATGATAATTATCCATCTTCTGACTCGTGTAATTAACAAGAAATGCTTGAAAGTCTTGTAAATAACGGAAACATTGACGAAATGTGGCCAGTGATGAACGCGAAGTCGCACATAAATGGTTGGCAATGAGTGTCGGGCAATATGGAGCATGGCGAGGAATGTGCCCCAGATGACAAGATCCAGTGCAGGATACAACAACGCGAAAAGCGTCCACCGCCACTTTGGAGCACCGAACCTGCAGCACAAACTCGACTGTCAACCATCGTCGTCACTGAAGGGTTATCGTCCGCTGAAAACACACTGATCTACTCCATTCTTCCTTGCACGTCTCGTTAGTGTTTTACGATCGCACGGTATCTTTCCATCCATTACTCATCGAACAAATACCATGTTGAAGACAATGGACAGGCAAACGACTGAAAACATACTTCGTAGCCTGAACCTACTGGAGATACAAAGCTCGGGGTATCCTTGCCTTCGCATTCCTTGCTACCGAACTTTTGCGTGGTAGTCGAAAACTGGACCAATGCAAATTCAAAGTTCTGCTAGGGTGCGGAATACATCACCCGTGTCTTGGAATGCGTGCCGGGAAAATGAAATATGTACGAATGGAAACAGGATTGCTGCCAAAGAACCACACCACAAATTGGCCTCGATACTCATCTCACATGCCTGCTCTGGTGTGGTGGCATACTGTCCAGACATCAACGGGGGGTCACACTCCTGACTGGAACAACCGGACAGTGCCAGATTGTCTACGCAGGTGTCAACCCTGCATCCAGGTGTCCCTAACTATGTGTTTCGTATGTGTTTGATGTGAACATGGATCCCTGGTCATAGCATCAGGTTCATACTTCTTTCACCCTCACATACCTAGCTTTGACCAAGCACACCGTCCGTCGCCACGATGGATTGAAACAGAGTGTGGGGGTTTTTGTATGGATGTTTTGTACGATGGCGGGGTAAACGGACTCAGAGAGCGCGCGAATTCCCAAACTCCTGGACAGTATATGCCCCTCCCAAGTTTGAATGGAACATACTGCCCTCGATAACGTGAAATACGGTTTGCAGTCCACCATACACGTAGTGATGTGTTTGACAACAGATGAAGCGAATCTGGGGAATCTGAGTAGTGGCAGCTTTGTACATCCATGACCGTTCCACACGCATTGCTACCGACACGGCGCCTCAAGGTAAAAATCGCAAAGCAATATCACTTTAGGATGATGGAATGTTAAAAAGAGGCTGCATAAATGAGTATTTACTGAAAATGGGCATTAAAATGCTGAATTATGCTTTAGGTTGTAAATCGCGTGCGTGTATTGAAGGGGGACAATAGAAAAGGCATCAAGTTGGGAGTACTAAGTCAGTAGTAGACTCGAGTACTGTAGTCGTTCGCTTGTGCGAAGGGCGTTGGACTACTTAGGATTATGCACAATCCCCACATTGACGGTTTGTCTAAGATTCACGTCGTTGTGTAAAGGGAAAATGTTTCTGGAGCTCACCCGGAAAATCTTATTCCATATTGGGCGACGGTTTGTTTAAATAACAGTACTGCAATACTCCTGGCAGGGGGATGTACGTTCAATCGTTAATAGGAGGAGTGCGAGAACCTTCAAATTTGCTTCATGCCACGTTTCTGATGCCAAATACATGACTGCGAAATAACATAATCTGGTCCCTGCTTATTTCGTCATGAGAGTGGACACGGGGTGGTGGTGGTGGGCAACATGAACACGTTGCTTATTCCGAACTACTGGCATGCGAACTTCAGAAAGTGCTTTTATTGTGTGCGGCTTTTTTCTAGGACGTTCAGAATTTAGAAATCAGAGGTAATACTTCAATAACATGTCCGTGTAATCCTCCTTTACGGCACGCGAGAAGACGAAGTTGCCCGGATGTCGCGATCCCGCCCACCTTTTGGTCGTGCAAACATACAAGTGGTTAAAACCGAGCCTAACATCACAAGGTTGGATACGATGGACATTGGATGAACGTGAATATAAGTACAACACAGCTTTGTGTGAGAAAATACATCGAACACGGTATTTTGTCCTTCCCAGCACTCGATATCGATGCCGAGAACTCCCTTGTCTGTCCACACACCTGTTTTGGCTGTTCCTTGCGAGCACAGCACTCAAAACTGCCAGTGCAACAAGCACGAGCGCCTCAATGACAAAGAATAAGTAAAAAGAAGGCTTCTGTTGTGCCCAAAACGTCTTGCTCCTTGAGGTGCCGTTATGAGCTCTCGGAGGTCCCGCATGTTCCTCGTAGTCTAGCACGCCCCGTATGGATTCCAGCGTGCTCTCCACTACTATCTTATTCCGCGCATCATCTGTCATCTCTGTCTATCCATCAATACGTACAACCAACCACTTGCTGACGATCGTTCTGATGGGGTCTGGAAAATTGTGTGCCTGAGAAATGGTGTTGCTTCGTTTAAACTAAGCCACGACACCGATTTAGTAGCAACTGTAATACATGCGCAAGAAACATGATCAATGTTCATTGCATACGAGTGGACCAGCCTTGAAATGCGTATCCGAAACAGAGGTTCCAGGTCAGCATGTCCGAGCTCGGACCTCTCGAGCCTAGATGGTGGGTCGGCTGCAGACCCATTCACGTCTGACATGCAGTCCATGAAATGTGGGGGAGCAGCATGTGCGGAAACTTGAAGCTATGTACACGTAGAATGTTGTCCCTCCTAAATCATCATGCGCCCATAAAGGACCATGAGCTCGAGTGCCCACTGCACACCAGGGATGTACAGCAATCCGAGCTAGTATTGCTTCCCTTCCTGCAATACATAGAACACGAGACTACGGCAAAAGACGAAACAAGTGCAAGTCACCATGAGCGGTGATCTGGATCTGAAGGTGGTCAAGTGGCATGTTTAGACTTCCATGTTCCGACTATTCCCGTACGCCAGTGCCACGTCATCGCCTATCGAACAGGCAAGGTCTAGCGATCACGTTCATGGGCCCGATTCCCTTCATTCCAGCCAATCCAGTAGCCCAGTGACACCCCCCAGGAGGAGAGTCGTGTATAGAACCCTGGAGGAGGGCCCCAGGGGGGGGGCTCAAGGGGGAGGGGAGGGGGGGGTCGGGCCAAGAAAGTTCAAAAAAAAAAAGCTAATCGGCCAAGAAGGCCTTCAGCCTCAGCACTCCCAAAGGGGTGGGACAGGGACATACACCCCCGGGCCACACGGGACCACCAAGGCAAACACAGCAGCTGCAGAGAACGCCGCACAATGTTACAAGCACACACAGGGTTGCCAACAGGGACCGTATCGTCAGCCACAACAGCACCAACAAGGAGGATATCAGCGGCAATAACGGAGCACACCACGGTACAGACACCAGCCTCACAGTCCCGCAGGAACATAGACGGATCAAGAACCCAAGGGTCGCAATATGTCCTCACAGAGACAGGATCAAAG
>JAUMHD010006825.1:0-11160 GCA_032359135.1 Ulvella scutata
GGTGAAGAAAGGCTGTGCCAAGGGATTGGAGGACGTCACAGGCGATGTGGAGAAGGACTGCTCAGTGTGCATTGCTGGTTGGGGTGTTACTATGCACAAAGAACAGAACAAGGGCATCACGAATCTCGTTGTAGTCTAGATGGGTACAATGTGATGCACAATTGCTGCCAGCAGACCTGGAAATGTGCACTCAGTTGAAATCTGGGGCATCCTGTTTGCATCAGGAAACACAGGTTACCAATGGTGTGTTATGTGTGTGAGAATCATTACAACCGATGCATTCCAGGAGATACAGGCACTGTGTGGAGACCAAGGGACAGGGCTGGTGCACCTGACAAGAGATGTAAGAGGAGTTGCACAGCCTTTAATGATACCTGTCGATGCATGAAAAGAAAAATTGACACTGGTAAATTTAGATTAAGCATCGCACTTGTGCTGCCAACAGATTCCCGTTGTGCCTGTGAACGTCCCAACCAGCTGTGGTCCTGGTCCTCTGTTGATGCAGGAAATCCTTTTCTCGAACCATCATACGCAAACTCTTTATCCTGAGGAGTTTGTCGAAAACAGTGTGTATCTAGAGGACTGTCTAGATGGGTATAAGAACGCCCATCACAGCCGGCTGTATCTTGTGACAGACAGCAGATAAACACGCACAGAAACAAAATCAGCCATTGATAACCGTACAGAGACGTGGTCATACAATATCGTGGCGATCCGTGCTCCGACCTCTAGACTCGAGAGCTTCTGACTCCAGAACGAAAGTGCAAAGAGGTAATCCGCCTGTAATATTCGTGTGAGACACTTGACGGTTGATATTCGAACTTGAAGTGTGGCACACAGAAGAAGGAGCCTTATTCACATGTCATCCAAAGTTTGAATTCCAAACGCGTCCAGGGTGCTGCTACGGCTTAGAAGAAGCCTAGATCCAGTTGGACAGAGCTAAACTCATCCACATATATAGCTTTCTAGCCATCAGAGCATGGATCGAGCTACCTAGCCTTCATCACCAGAATAATGCACAGGTGATGATGCTAATCCGTGCGCCTTCTGATCCGAAGAAAAAGTGGAGATTGCTGAGAAAGACAAGGAATGTGGCATGTGGAGGGAACTGCATGCCATATATCACATGTGATACTATTGCAAGCGACAGGCTGATCCTGGTCTTTGATAGCTCTCCATATGGCCATATGGCCAGATGGAGATATGCATATGCCACCTCCCAATGACAAAGGGGTTTTGGGAACGGACCGATTGCCTCCAATGCCTCGTTGCCTCAGTTCCTCCGGTTTACTTGTCCCTGGAGGTAACACAGAACCATAATCTCATTGCTTTGGCACCCTACGCTGTAGCAGCTTCACTCAGATGGTTTTGGTGTTAGCCCCTCCCAGACCCACGCTGGGGCTGCTGTTCAAATCTGGCGATTGAAAAGATCATGTGACCACATTGGATTCGCTGTGCGTTGAGAGGTATTGCGCATCATCTTCGAGTATCGTAGCATTGAGCTCTGATGTTTCGTTCCCATGTACATGTGTCTTCAGAAGGTACTAGCAAGGTTCAGATCTATGAACTGAGCCCGTTCTTCTCCGTTTCTGCTGTGTCACTAACGATATCAGCAAACTCTTCCATACTGCACACTTCAGGGGCGCTCTTGGCAGTCATACTGTCTAGTCGTGGTGCAGAATTGCATTATTCACTCTCGTCATGAACACAGGTATATGTCGATGCGATTGCAATGATAACTCAGAGTGCACTGGATGATGAATGAGCTGGGGCATGGGTGTGATCATCTTGCTGCACGCTGCAGGATGAGATGACAAAGACCTTCTTACAACCCTACGAAGTCCAATGTTAAAAACACGGCTCTGCCTATCTTCAACATCAGATGTCTAGAAACCTTGCCTGCGGCTGACACAATAAAGACATATTCACCCATCATTCTGTCGCTTTGTCTGCTGCGAAAGTTTGTGCATCATGCCTATCAACTGGAGGGAAAGGTCACTGGCATCCTGCCATGTCCTGTCCCGAATCACGATTCACGTCTGGATCAGTTTCCCCTTGCACCCACAGTACCTTTGTATCAATATTCTCGCCGCTACAAGGCTCACTGTGTGGCCCAGTCAAGGGCTGTTGCCACCCTGATGTGAGGGGTTCACCAGGAAGCGAAACAGCAGTGGAAGGCAGTGGCACATATGCAGCCGCAGCCCTGGCCCTTACCATGCCAGGGATGTCTTGCAGGCGACAGGAAAGCTCACCAGCCTCGAGTTTTAGCTGTTCCATCTCCAGCAGGTGCTGATGCCGTGCAGGGGATACCTCGTGGGGCATGAAGGGCTCCCATCGGAGTTGCCCTTGCACGGAAGGATGCACAGAGACAGTGAATGTTTCCCTTTCAGATGGTGTCACTTATTCCCTCACAGTCCTTAGAAGCTGTCCCATGTTATGTTGCTGACCATGATCAGTGTTCGCTGTCAATGGGCGTGTCGGCAACTGGGGGGCATGGATCAAGTCAACAGCAGCAGCCTGACGTGTCACTGCAACCAGCGCGGCTGCATCAAACGATCGTGCACAGGCGGTGTGCATCTGACCGTTGGCCCTGACAGAGTTCACGCATGCATGCTGTGCAGCCTGGCAGGTCTTCTGCTGCAGGGCACGTTGCCAGCACCCATGCACTGTGCCAGCAGCGGCAGTGTGCAGGCGGCAGGTGCTGATGCAGGCGGCCTGCCCGGTGCTGCGCTGCTGCGCCGCATGCGCTGCTGTAGCATTCTCAAACGTAGCTTGGCACCTTTTGTGCGCCTTCATGTGGCACTTGCTCATTGATGACACATGCCGGATCGTCTGGTGCCGCCCACGAGCCCTGAGCAGCCTGTACTTGGTGGCCGCTGCGGCCATGCTGTGTGTGTGAGCGTCCTGCTGCTGCGCTGCCATTCTTTGACGGGCCCCATCAACAACATATGCAAATGTGTTGGCTATCCCAGAAGCAGTGATGGTATCGGCCTGGGTCCTCAAGATAGTGAACATTTGAGCGGCTGCGAACGTGATGTGCCTTACAGCATGAGTGCTTCGAGCTCCAGCGTTGCCATGCATGATCGCAAGCGCTGAAGCACGGCTCTGTGGATGTCGCACATGGTCCTCAGCATGGTGCTTCAGTTGTTCCAACTGGGACACCATCGAGAAAGTCTTGAGTGATGCCCGGGCAAGTTCCTGCAGCAATCAGTGAGAAGAGAGTGCAGCAGAGAAAAAGAGCGATAGTTTCCATGACGGTCAACTTATGTGCGTAAACTTACACGCATAACTTCATAGAATGGCTCATGTACCAGCAAATAAGCGCATGGCATCAACTTATCCACCGTTAACTTTGCATTCGTGACAACATGAGCCAGCACATGCAGGTGATTCATGAGTTCTGGGGCTGAACATGGTCGGGTAGACTGTGGTGCTGATGTGGGTTCAGAGATAAGTGAACGATTCCAGGTGTTCACCTGGGTAGCCGGTGCATCTGGTCAATCAGCCTCGCACACAAGGCATGCACTCTGCGGCAGAGGAGCAGGGTATACAGTGAGCGCTTCTGTTGATGTTCCCTACCACGCAGATCTGCAGTTGATGGTAGGCATGTGACGGCTCCTCTGTGCCTGGGAAGGAAGCTGTTGGGAGTAATCACATATGTGGCAAGCTGGAAGCTGTGACCGTGCCGCACGTCATGCCCCTGTACAGATTCTCGGCATAACTGTGTAACACCGCACCTGGGCTCAGTAAGTTGCAAAAGGTCGCACCAGACACTAGCAGCAGTGCACCACATGGCGGGGCACTCCATGGTCATAAATGAAGTTCACAGCCAGGCCCTCGCAGGCAAGCATCGTGTGCTGTAGATGGCTGCAGTTTCCAACTCCCAGATCCTCACAGAGGCGCTTGTTGGCCAGCACACCACAGAGGTAGTCAGCATGCCTCCACATCTCCCCACCTGTCCGTTCTGCAGCGCCACCAGGCACGCTGGCCGCCCTGTTGTTCCCTGGATCGGATGGACAGCCCTGAACTTGCATGCAGCCTTCATCATGTCGGCCAGGCCCCGCGGGGGGGGCTTCCACAAGCTGCGCAAGAATGTCTGCAGCGTTTAGGGTGATGGAGGCCTCCAACTTTGCTTCATCGCGGCTGGACCAATGAGCAGGCGAAACTGGCGCTGCCCACTCCCGAAAACAGTTTTGCACCTGCGTATGAAGATGTTGGAATGTGGAACAGTGCCTCTGTTGTGTCGTAGTTGACTCTTGTTGATGTTGAGGGCCTTGATGAGTGACTTGATCTGTGGCTAGCAGGTGCTGTGTAGTAGCTTCCATGCCTGCATCGATCCTACCGTTAACACTTCCACAACCTTGACAGAGTTGCTGCTGCCGGGCAACTTGTTGTTCAGGACTTGCTGGCAGAGGCTGTGTGAAGTGGCAGTGGGCGGCCACCAGAGCAGCTGCTGCAGCCAGCGCATGTGACAGTGTGTCCTGCATGTGCCACTCTCACATAGGCCCAATTGTGCCTCACTTCCAAAGGTTTGCAGGGCTCAAATAGTGACACACTTTCTGGTTGGTCTGATGATCACTTCGAGCCAGCGCCTCGCAGTGGGGGGCAGGTGCCATGGAGGGTACCACATGCTCGGCCCCGCAGGGCTGCACTTGATTGCGCTTCACGCCTCTGAGCGCCATGACGTCTAGCCCCCAGCCACAAACATCGCGTGGCTCAGCAGACGAGCTTAACCTTTCTGTGGCCATAGTAAGCTTTCCTTGTGTGGCACACAGGTTAGACCAGGCCTCCAAGAAGTGGTGGTGCAAGCGCCTTCGCACAGCCACCCGATACTCCTGCTCGAACTGCAGAGCGCCGCTTTTCAGCCTCACTGCTCACAGCAAGCCTGCATCAGGCCAAGCTTCACAGAAGAGCACACCTGCTGCCAAAACTGGAGGAGTGAATTGTTGAAGGGCTTGCAACCAGGTTTGTATGTATCTTTGCCAGGCAAAGTAGTAGATGTCGTAACAGCAAGCTCTGCAGTTCTGTCACTGCTGTTCTGCATCCTAACATGTGCACTGCAATGCTGTGCCCCTGAAGCCATGTCCACAGCAGAGCCATGCAGCAAATCTCGAGAGCAGGCCTTGCTGTTCTCAATGGTGTCGCCCAGTTCCAGAGCCTTCCCAGCAGCCTGCGTGATGCCAAGAGCAGCCAACAAGGGCATGGGTGCAGCTGGGAACAGGCTGCCTGAAGCTGAATGGGGTACAACAGCGCCCCTGCTTGCCTGGGGGGGCTCCAGCGCCGCAGCAGCAGCCATGTGCATGTGGCGCGCGCACAGCACATCCTTTGCAAACTCGCGCAGCATGCGTGCCAGAACATCCACGGCGTCAGGCACAGGCGCGGCACGTGCTGCATGCAGCCTCATCATATCCACCGCCAGTTCCTTCCTGGCATCCACAATTGAGGACCACACAGTGCTCAGTGATCCACGGGAGCATGCTGCCAGCTGCCTGCCGTCAAAGGTGGCGATTGAATGGTCCGTACATGTTGCAGAAGGCATAGGGTCACTCTCTGATGTTCCACGATTCACTGTTGCAGAGCCTGCCACATCTGTGGGCACGATTTCTGTGCTTTCAGCAAATTGACTTGTCAGCTGGTCAGGGACCTGCAGCTCAGATGTGTTGCCATGCTTGCCTGCGCCCTCGCACACAGGCCCTTGTCGCCAGTTGTTGCTATTACGAACGTTTCCTCGGTTGACACCACCCCAACCAACTTGAAGCCCTCTCTGAAGCACGTGCTTGTCCTCACATACATCGCGAGGCATGGGGTGAGCAATGCATTCATCTGAGGTGCGCTCAAACTCATCAGATGCATCAGCCGGTGAAGGCGATGCTCCATCGTCAGTGGTGCATGTGGGCGCTGTGGAGGGTGGTGGGGAGAGGCGGCGGAAGAGGGCAAGGAGGAGCATGACAGCCAGCAGGCGGGGGGTGTACAGCAGGCCGTGGCTCCTCACTGGCAGCACCCAGCGGCTCTGCTGCTCCTGCAGTGCGCCGGCAGGAACTCCCAGCAGAAAGGCAGCTGCGAACGCAACATCCTGCACCTTGCAAGGCCTCAAACTTTAACACTTCGCCATCTCAGCACACACTCCATGTGAATCATGCAAATCAAACCTGGATGATGTCATGCAACTGTCTTTGACGCGTCAGCTGCATGGACACAGCTGCTAAGCAGACATGGGGCAAGTGTTTGTGGCCAGAGACGTACCTGTTTGCGGAGCAGACGGTGCTGCCACCTGCTGACAAGCTTGATTTGGAGAGCTGGTTGTGATTGGCACGCACTGATCTCAGGCCCATCACAGGTGCTGTGCGTGCCATCCCCTTCTGTAGCCGCAGAAAGAAGCACCAGCGCATGAGCCATACTGGAGGGCTGTACCTTGACTTTGTAAGCCAGCGGTACATAAAAGTCTGATGATGCAGCCTCATATTGCGGCGCTGCAGCCTCCTTGGTGCGCGGGGGGGTCATGCAACTCGAGTGTGAAGTGCGGGGGTGCCTGCGCCTTGGCAGTGCTCCCCACAGGTCAACGAACTGCATGCCAGAATGGGTTCCAGCAGTGTTTATCATGCGTACCAGTGTGCTAGGATGTCAAGAGTTCCGGGTGCGCGTCAACGTATATGGGATTTACAAGGACGTGGACACAAGAAGGTGCAGCATGGAAGAGCAAGCACCTGCAGGGAGGAGCGCAGCTGCGCATGCCGCTGGATGTCGGCAAGTATGCTGCGCTTGTGCTGGCGGAAGGTGGTCTCCACGCCGGCCAGCTGCAACGCACTGATGGTGTTGCATGCCTCAGGCCGCCAGACGTGCACAGGGGGGGGGAGGAGGGGCACACCATGAAGGAGAAGATGATGACGTACACAAAGAGTGGAAAAATGAATACACACACGGTGCTAGCAATCTGTTCCAGCCAGGTCATTTCCTGGCGGGGGTTGAAGAACAGCTCACTCATGCCTCCAAATTACACTGCATTGATGACACGGTCAGAGTCAACTAGTGTTTGACAAGCACTGAGGCTCAGACGATAGCATCGCAGATTGGCTCGTCGCAAAACGCTTGTGCCGCGGAGCAACGCACCCACAAACTGGTAGGAGGAGATCTGCTCCAACAGGGAGTTGACGTCGGCAAAGCTGTCCATGCTGGGCCCTATTGTGATGAGCATCACAAAGAACACGGGCACCCCCACTGCTCCAGCCACCATCATGCAGTCCCCCAGCATCTCGTATGCTTTCTGTGATGCCTCTGCACAGCAAACCGTGTCAGAAGTATGGTATGAATCACTGCAGGTGGGGTGTTGGGGGGGGGTTTGGGGGGAAGGCACACCAAAGAAGAGCCTGAGGTAGGGGATATGGCGTGCAACAGACTCCAGCTTCATGAGGTACAGCAGGATGCTGCAGGCCTGGAGCGTTGTCAGGACAGACTGCATGTTGGTCAGCCACAGCACTACCCTCTGCACACCTTCAAAGCATCATCGAAACTGAAGTGCATGCAACTTCCCCAAAACCAGAGGCACGGCAACAATGTGGGGCAGTGCTGCAGCACCTTTCCCACGAACTGAAACGGGCACACAACCCAGGTTTGATCTTTTGCAATATTGGTGATACAGGCAGCAGGGCAGGGCAAGAGGCAGGGCAGACCTGGCTCCTCAGCATCGCATCCAAGCCGGAATTGTTGTCCTCCAGCATCCAGTCTGGCACATCCACCAGAGGGGCTGCACCTGGTGCCTACATGTGTGCTTGAGGATTGCACACACGCACGTGATCATGAACAAGAAAGAGCAAACCTCTAGGTTCAACCTGCGCACATGCATATAGACTGGTGGCGCACCTCTGTGGCTCCAACACAGTCAGGCAGCAGTTGGGGCTCCAGAGTGTTAGAGGCAAGTGCCTCATCAGACTGCAGAACTGAGAAGCGCCGTACTTTAGAGGGCAGCAGCATGCTCGCACCAGCCTTCTCCAGGTTGTTGTACACGCTGTGCTACAGCTCAAGCACATCGGGTAGCGCCATTCTGAATCACGTTCAGTTTGAATTGCCATGCTACCAGACTCATGCCACATGCAAATTTTCACATTTGAAGTGAATGCTTTTCAGGAGGAGTGCCACCCCACCTGTGGCATGGGGAGATGTGCATGTTACACAGAGCACACCTGACCAAAAAGGAGAGGAGAATCAACATGAGGATGATGCCATATGTCATGGCAGTGATAATATCCAGCAGTGGCAGTTGTGGAGCCCCGTGGAGATGCATTGCCTTTGACCCCTGAACGGACAGAATTATGCCATCGCACCACACACCGGTGTGTCTCACAATTGGAACTGTTTAATGTTATACATTCTCACCTAATCAAGTCATGCGCCACGACGAGGCACACAGGGGGCTGGCAGGCATGCGGTGTACACCGAGGAGTCCGAGCTCTTTGCAGCAGAAGGTGGCCGCAGGAACCGAAGAACAGAGTGTGCAGCCATGTACATTGTGGCCACGGCTGTGCATACAAAGAAGATGTGCACAGCTAACTGCAGGCGCCCCAGGCGGGTGTGGAGGGTTTGCAGCGACACTGGGGCTGACAGCACCTCCACCTGCAACACGATGAATCAGCCAGAGTTGCGAAGCGTTGAGGCCTCGCACGATACACCTATGCCGCATGCTGTTGTTCGTCATATTTGCAGTATAAAGAACTTCAAGCACACCTTGCCGTGAAACACTCCGCTGCTGCTTTTCGATATGCTGACTTGAGTGGTGGCCAGAGCTTCCAGGGGGTGATTGTACGTGACGAAGCGGGCTGTGATACGCTCACTGTGCTCATCCAGAAATGCCGCGTCCCTCAGCAGCACCAGCATGCGCTTCACAGCTGCACGGGACGCCAAGCTTGCACACGATGAGGAGGCTTGCATTTTCAGGCATATTGAAAATCAAAGTATTGGATTGATGCTTCCATGGAATGCCTGGGTCCTGATGATGTCACTCTTACTTGGTCATTGCTTCTAATCTTCCTGAGAACAAGTCTTGGAGAGTGTGGCACAGGGGTGCAGGTCGAACCGGGAAGAAGGCAGGGAAGCCATCCTGGAAGCCAGGAGAGCGGCGGGGATAGAATACGTAGGGAACTCCACTGGCAGACACTTCAGGAGATCCCTCAGAGGTGTTGAAGAACTGCCACCTGCGTTGCATTGCGTCGGGCTGGTGCAGTGTGCTGCGAGCGTTGAAGGCCCCCTGTATATGCAGGCCTCTTGTATACACACCGCTTCTCAAGTCGGTCACATGAGCCAGAACTTATCGCTGCTACATACAATGAACAGGGGCAGCACCTTTTGCACCCTGGCCAGGCAAGTGCGAGTAGAGGCACATGTGGGCAAGCCTCTGGGAGAAGTGGGGGCTGCATGAGATGGTCTGGCTGCGCCTGGTCTGGTGCAAGAACACACCGCCAGAGAGCTGGTTGGTGTGGGTCAGGTATCGATTTGGGACAGACTGCACCGCGCCCGGGAATGATGTACTCTCACTGGCGGAGAGGTGCCTTGCATGGAGGTTTAGGCTCCACATCCGGGAGATGGTCATCAAATTCCCTGCTCATGTTCGTTCACATGCATCAGAACTGATGAGTTTCTGACGCAAATTTTGGACCATTGGAAGGTAGCAACAGGCAGAATCGTGTATATCACATCGTCAGTTGAGTGCAATCTGGGCATCCAAGCACTACCAGTGTGACTGTGCGGGCCTGAGGGTAACACTGGAACAATTAGTTGCTTCATGTCAAACCTGAGTGCAAGTAGCGTAGCAAGGGCCCTGGAGGCGACACACGCCCACTTCCTATAGGTCACTGTTCCAGAATCCGTTGCAGAATCAGATCTGAGTATAGCCAAACTCAAACGCGACTGCCGCATCGTTCAAGTTGATGATGTCATTGTACCATGTTGAAATTCACAGTCGGTACTATTTTGATTCATTTTCAGGTTGAAACAAGGGTTAAGGGCTTGACGCACACCATGCGAGTGACCAGCAGTCGCTGCAGCAAGGTCAATGGTTGTTGAGCTGTTCTGCGACACCAGCTCTGCATCCAGGAGCTGGTGCATGCCCCGTAACTCAGCACTGCATGCAGTGTCAGCAACATGCAGGAAGTCGGCAGCGTGCACTGCCCCACTTGCCAGGCCATTGGCGTGTGCTGAGTCAAGAATGAGCAGCTCCGCATCGCTGGCCACGTCCACCACACGTCTACAGAAGTCCGCAAGCATCTCGTGGTGGAATATCTGCAGGAGATATTTATTCCAATCAAAAAGCCGCTTCGTTACAATGGAGATTCCTCCATATATTACCACATGGATATGGAATGGAAATGGACTTACCACCAGAACTTCAATACCATTCTCCACCGGCTCAACATGCATGGATGCGAGCGTGCTGCTGTTGATGGCGGGGCTGAGCACCATTCCCCCGTACCCCAAACCCAACGAATCATTGCGAAGCTGCCCAGCCCATTCAATGATGCCAGGGGCTGGTGCGTACTGCTGCAAGTGGGCAGCGAGCATGCGCTCAGCCTCAACTGTGGCCTCTGTCATGCTCCCCTGCAGCATACAGCAAGCGGCTCACACCGAGCCCGCATGCAAACTGTGCGCATACGTACCAGACTCGCAACATGTAAGGCATCATCTCAAGCAAGGCCACGATCGACAGGAGGAATGCGCACCTGGCTTGCCAGCAGCATCACTTGCATGCGTGATGTTGCAGCCGCAGGGTCTGGTACTTCCCTCGTGTCCAGAACCACCTCAAACTCAACCATCACCTCTGCAGAGAGAAGGGGGGCTCCCACATGCATCACGATGGCGACGCTAGTGTCAACCGCACTGCCACTGGGGTCAACCACATCAGCAATGAACGTGTGAGTGCCTGCTGGGCAACTACCTGCAGCTGCAGCGGATGCGGAGCATGCTCCACACAGCCCCACACGCATGAGCTCTGGCGTACAAGAGGGGTCAGGAAGCGGCCGCATATTCATGCCCCAGGCCCCGTCATTGGTACTTCCACCAGAAGGGTCGCTCACCATCACAGTGCATATGTGTGGGTCTGCTGCTGCTGCTGCTGCTGCTGCTGCTGCTGCTGCTGCTGCTGCTGCTGCTGCTGCTGCTGCTGCTGCTGCTGCT